>JABCMJ010023813.1:0-13959 GCA_014822125.1 Arbutus unedo | reverse complement strand
AATTCATTGTCGAATCTTACTCAACAAAATATGGAGATACTTATGGCAAAAGTGGCCAATTTGGTCTTTCACAATAAGGTGACAGACAAAATTACCATAAAACGACTTATTAGTCGATTTATAGATATAAAAATCCTTGTCAATTTTAATTATAACGACAATTATGAGTATATGTAAATCTTAAAATAGAAATTGTTGTACAGATACCTAATGGGGGATTTTATTTCTATATGATGTCTTTCTATCGAAAATTCTTAGAAAATTCTCGTGTTTTAATTTTTCATTAAATTAAATATACTAAATAAAAAATTAAAATTTGGATATAGCACGATTCACGCTGTCCTAAATACAACGATAATTATTTGAATATGTTATTTTCCATTTCTATATGACTTTTATTTTCCAACAAAGTCTTCAAAGACCCGAAACAAAGGAAAATCAAAGACACTCACTTTCAAATCGCTAGTCTCCAAGGCGGCCAAGTCCGTAGACGAAGACGAAAAATAATACCAAATTCCTAGAAGTTTCCAAAATCACCCACTAATGGGAGGGAGAAAAAACAGAAAATCTATGTATATAAATGTACATAACAAAATAAATAAATTCGAACTAGCTAGCTTAATTTGGTAAAAAGTAGATCCAATATTTTGTCTTTGTTTAGTCAAAAAATAAAAGTTGCAAACTAATGTTCCGAATATTGTAAATTGAATACAAAACAGAGCACTTAATACTGTATATCGTACCTCTTTAAATATCAAATCTACCGATTTGAACCGGACATTCTAGCCTGTAGGCATTTTATTAATCTCGGCTGGTTGGATTTTTTTATTTTTTGTTAATTTCAAATTAATTTTAATAAACAAATTATTTCAATATCAATAATTATGTTTCAAGCATTTGACAGGTAATAAGATTTATGATTGCTCATTTTGATTATGTCTTAGTATGCATTTTATCTTTTGAAAATAAATAAATATTATAATTTATTATCTTTAATTAATTAAAAAAATCTAATGTTTTAATTTTTTATATCTAATATAACTTTATTATGTATGACATTATTTAAAAAGTGTACATTATGTTAAAACGATTAAATAAAATAATATATTAATATATATTAATATCGATACGTACTACATAAATAACAAATACCAGATCGATAACTTTAATGCGAAGATGTTTTTTTTAACACATGGGGAATATAAAACACTAAGTTAAAGATATACAGATATACGCCTACACCTTTGAGCAATGGGCTATATCTAGAGAGAGAGAGAGAGAGAGAGAGAGATCCAGCGATGCAATAATTGCAAGGGTGTAAACCTCATAAAAAGGGCATTGGAGATCTCTGTGTACCACAGCAGCTATTGCCAAGAAACTCGCAGAACAAAAAGTCGTCAAGAAACTCTCTCTCTCTCTCTGTCTCTGTCTCTCTTTCTCATCGGAAGCGAGGGAAAAAGAAGAAGAGATGGGTAGTAGTTATTTTGGGGAGCCAAACACAGGCAATGAAAGATCAGGAGGTTCATCATCACCATCATCAAGGAAAGGGAAGAAGGGTAGCACAGAAAAGGCCCACAGGCAGCCACAGAGAGGACTTGGTGTTGCTCAATTAGAGAAGATCAGACTCACTAGTCAACTCGGTTGCACTTCTTACCTTCCTAATTCTCTTCATCATTCTACTTACCCCACTAACCTCAACCAGGTCTCTCTCTCTCTCTCTCTCTCTCTCTCACCCACACACACACACACAAGATTTTCCAAGAGCTATGGCCATAAATTATTGTTTTACATCAGACTTGAAACAGTTTCTAATTTCAACAATTACCTTCTATTGTGGCTAATACGATCCAAATTTCTTTTGCCATGCCATTTTGGAAGAATTATTTTCTGTCTAGATTTTTTTTCTTCTGTAAAACTTTTTTTTTTTTCCAAATTTTTTTTAATGGGGATCTGTTTTCAACAAACATGCAGGAGGATATTAGACTACAAACAGCCTATTCGTCAGTACCATCATCAACATCTTCTTATGGTTTCCTTGGTCACCAAAACATTGTGGTATGTTTTTATTTAGTCCAATTGGTGATAGTCACGTGCCAAGTTCATCTCTCTCAAATCATAATATGAGAGAGAGAGAGAGAGAGAGAGAGAGAGAGGGGTTATAAACATATTCTTAGATGTGCTTAAATGATACTCATAAGTCATGCCTCTTCAGTCTTCATCATACTCATAAGAGAGAGAGGGGGGTTATAAACATATTCCTAGGTGCGCATGATAGTCGGTAAGTTGGGTGCCAATCTAATTGAGATGCGTCTTTATCGTAGTGACTCATTTTAGGTTAATCCTTTTAATCTTTGTAACTTGTTGAGAGATTAATAAATTTTTCTTTTGCTGAGCAAAAAAATCATCCTCAAGAATATCACCATCTTATGCTTGTAACACAAAAAATTCTGGAAAAAATGGTCGAAATTATACTGCATCTTCGAAAATAATTTTCTATATATATTACACTTCTTGAATTAAACCCCTTCCCATTTTTCTTGGAAAGTGTATCCAAAACTATGATGGGGTGAAATATTCTAGGTACTTGCTGTTTTCTATCATCATCATCATCATCATCATCATCATCATATATCTTGTACTTTTGGTTATGGTTATGGTACTGAATGTGTTTTTGTAAGTAATTAATATTAGGACATGTTTAATTATTCTGTCTTATCATCTTATTTTATGTCTGAATTTACATGTAATTACATTCAAAATCAAATAAATAAACAAATAAGTCAATAAGATGTGCGTATCAAAAACTTATTATTTCCTTTTACCTGAATGGATTTATTAATTTTATGTTTGCTTCGTATATATATTTCTGCAGTTACTAAATATGTCAAAAAAATGACCTTTCTTGTACAGATGGGGTTAGGTGAATTAGAAAGACCAAATCTCGGAAATCCTGATTCCCAACCTAGTACAACACCGAGGTACCCCTTGTTTCCTAACAACAAGAAAAAGGTTCCATAACGTTGTAGTGCAACAATGTTATAGTGCAGTAAAATAATATAGTTTTATTTCTATTTATTGATAGTTATAGCTTAATTAAGTTTACAATAGTTTAGAAAGTATATATGAATAATTTTAAGTGTGGATAAAACTATATTATTTTGCTGCACTACACTGCTATAGTACATGAGTGCACTACAATATCTCTTTGTTTTCGATTTTGGCAGAATGTAGTGCAACCCTCTCTAGTACAAGGCTGCAGCACTACAGCCCCCGGAATCCCTTTGTTTATACTCCTTAATTTGGATTTTTGTTTCCAGTGTGTGTGTGTATATAGATATATGTAATATGTATATATATTTTAACCCACTTGTGAATTCATTAAATTAAACAGTCATTACCCCGGAAGTGGTACGCTAGAGACACCACATTTTGCACAACCCAGCATGACAAGACACTTTCTTCTCGAGGTAAACCCTAATTTTCCACATGAAAATCACATACATTAATGTTCTTTTATGTTTCTTTTATGTTATGACATTATTATCGAATTATTTTGGAATAAGATTCTATATCGAACTCCCATACGAACAATCTTTTCTCTTCTAGTGTATTTCTAATTAAGTTGTTCGTATCTTACGATAATAGGTCTCTATAATTTGTATGCTGTAAATTTCACACAAACTTGTGGGGGAAAAAAAGTAATATTTTCTTTTTGTTGCTAAATACTTTTAGATTTTGTACCAAAAAAAATTTAACGACTTGTCTCTCGAAAATTCGTGGTATAGGATTCATCGCAAAAGAAGAGGAAGAAAGACCGAGGAAGCGATTCTATTGGCTCCAACTGTCAAAATTCAAATACAAGTGACGGTCAAGAGCTGGATTTGGAGCTTAGACTTTCACTTTAGCCTGGAAATTTCCTCAAAGGAAAAATGTGTGCTTATTTGACCCTTTTTTTTCTTAGTATAAATTGATAGTTCGGCTAATTAGCAAGATGGATTTATAAACGTCGCATATATATTTTGAGAATATGAGCAATAAAAGGTACCATGCTTCTCTCTCTTGACGGTCGTTGGATTGTGTTTTATCTTTGATATATATGTATAGTTCAAAACTTCCGATACTGTAAAATTTATTGGAGACATTACTTATGCTCTTTGATGTTAACTTCAAAAAGTGACACTCAAGAATTAATGTTGGAGCTCAATCATCCACATTGATGTATGCATAAACTATTGAAAATTCAAAAGGACTCGAAAAGTGTGAATGAAATGAGACACCAAAGAGTCTCTTAGCAATCGGAAGGTCTCTTCTATTATGCACCCTCTGCAGCAAGAGAAAGACCACCTCCCAATTAGCTCTATTTTGTATAACCTGCTAGGAATCACCCAATCTGGGGCGTTTGTTTAAAGCTCCTTTTGATATTGTTTTTCATTTGTCTCTAATCCTTGCTCCTGAACAGCCTATTTTGTTCAAGGATTGTTAGGGGTTAATTCGGAATTTTCATTTTTGGCGCTTGGTGGGTATTCTACCCTACTTCCCATTGAACATTCTATTTATTCTTCTAATATATATTCTCTTTGCCTTTCAAAAAAACAAGAGTCTCCATTTGAGACTTCATAATCCTCTTTCATGGCTAGCAAGGCAAAGGTCTGTGTGTTTTGGGTTGTAATAGGAGTGTTGGTTTCTCACCAACATTCCACTGTACCAATCCTTCGTTTTTAATACATCTTTGTTTAGCCAAAAACAAAAAAAGCCAAAGGTCTTTCGGTTTCTATAACTCGTAGGTCTTTCCATGGTTATATATATACCAATTCCATTCGACACAAAAATTTTGTCCGCGATAAAACTCCCGATTTTCGTTTATTCAAGTAGAGAGAGGCAGACACAAGGAAGTTCAACAAGCAGTCGTAAGGTCGGTGTTCTTTCAGCTGAGGAGCCGTTTTAAACTGAGAGATAAATGCCAAAGCAAACCTTCAACACCCATGGTGAGACGGTGATTTTGTCTTAAAGAGATTGTGTAAAACATAAGACTCAGTTCGGTACCATTTTTAGGTTTTGTATATCATTTCATGTATTGTATTATAGAATTTGTTCTATAATTATTTGATTCAATGATTAATGGAATAGATGTATATTTTTTGAAATTTCTGTGTGTTGTATGAATCTATCGCGTAGAATTTTTCTTAAATACACTTCTCCCCTCCCCATATATTACTCCGCCTTATTGGAATGGGGGAAGCCAAATATAAGATATATATGCCATAGTTTTGGAATCCTACAAAGAGCAGCTAAATACATCTGTCAAACTACATGAATCCAACTTGAAGAGCTCTAAAAAGGTTACTAGAGCGATGACTCTTTCTTTTAAAACTTCTTTCATCGTTAGGCATGATCAATACTAGTGCAACAAATATATGACGAGCTTCAACCATAGAGAAAGAACGCACCTGGGCCTATCATATCAAAAGGGTCTTAAACCATCTATTTCATTCGACATTCTAGGGCAAGGCCTCGCCCGACTCGACCTAACATAATTAGTCTTTCTTTTTTATAATTGGGTGTTGGACAATTTACGCACGTCTCAATTGTTAGATTATTTTCGAAGTACAAAATATTAGAAGTATACTTGGGGGATTTGACTTCCCTTATATACGTTTAGTCCCACGTTGGAAAGAGAGAAAGAGGTGGAAGGGATTATAAGTGCCAACTAGGGAAGAAAGTCTGAGAAAGCATGTGCTAATCATTATGCTTGGATGCATGTCGGTGCACAATAAACAACGCACGTACACCCGTGCATGACAATTTGGCATTTTTGGTGCTATTAGTGGCGTGCTTGGCAATTGGACAAGTTTGCGTGTGACATTCAATTAAGACCATTGATTTTTATCAATCACGATAATCAATGATCAAACAGTCGAAATGACATGTTAATTGGATTGTATGGTGGAAATCACATTTAAACATAAAATGTGATTAATAGCTTGATCAAATTTGAAAAGGGTGCGATCTACACCATTAACTGATAAGTTGTGATCAAATGGTTATCATTTAAACTAAAAGTGACAATTAAAAATTACAATCACAGACTCACAATTTTATTTCTTATGGTCACCACCCTTCAAATGAGTGTCTTTTCCCAAAAGACACCGTATGCTAATAGACACCTATAAGCCTATAAAATGACAATTTCTGTAATGCTCTACTTTCTCGGTAATGTTAATAAATTTTTTTTAAAAATGGTTTATTATCTAAATAATATTTAAAAGTGATAATGCATTGATTTAAAAAGAACTGTTGCAAATTTACAAATGAAATTACTAAAATACCCTTTTGAGTTTACATGCATAACTGGAAATATAATTCATAGTGTCTAAGTGTACGACAACTAAGTGTCTACGACATTTTCATCTCTCATGCCCGGCTCCTTTTGCTCGAATTGCATCTCCATCTGCTCTTCTACATTTAACATGAAACACCGTGGGTAAAGAAATTACTCCATGAGTGATGACACTCAGTATAATGTACTACCCAAATAAATAAACCCTAAGATGTGGAAGTACAACAAAAATAGAATAATTAATAATAAGATTAAATGAAAGAACGAAAAATAACATGTAAGTCCCTTATGAATCTTGCTTTACGTTTCTAGGATCCTCTACCTTGAAAATCCAAATTTTACTAGCGTAAGGCTTTCAGTTGGTATTGACCGAATCATACATATAACAAGTCTTTGATGAACTTATACCTAAGTAATATATTGGCACCATCATTGACTTTGCAAGGAAAGGACATTCTACTGTCTTATCAAGTCAATTCCGATCTTACCTTACCTACATCTCTACAAAAGTGGCATATTGGGTCCAATTCAAGGATCTTAGCCGCTTCCCGATCTGGCTCAAGACCGTCTAGAACTTCGATCGTCACCCCTCGAGATCGTTTGCCCAACCTACACCATCGTTAGATGTAGATGATCTCGAATCACCTTCAATCACTTCCAATGTCTCCTAGTTTGGGTCCTATTAGTACATAAAATAAACAGGTCAACCCCATCCAACTAAATCACCATAGTCGAGGACATTCAAATCAGTTAACATTCTATTATCCTTACTTGTCTCTACAAGTGTTCACATAAACCCGACCACTCAACACCTTGCGTTTTCTTGTCCGAGTGTCATTCGAATCAATGTCTCTAATATATATTCTAGGTTTTTCCCAAATTCAGATAACAACAATTTTAAAGAAAATCGGGCAACATAGGGATTGTATAACCTCGGCATAACTAGAATTTTCAAAATCTCAACAACATCAAATAATAGTCCAACGGCATCACATCAATACGCAATTCATTTCGCTACATAATGACATAATTGAATTAACAGAATATGGTCTACATTGGCTATTCTGCTCTTACGGAATTTCACGAAAATTTGTGGGCATAATTAAAGTACGAGTGTATGTTTGTGCATAGTCTACATGGGGTTTGGGTGATGTTTTGAACCATTTGCGAGTGAGACCCAAACCATCCAAAAATTAGGCTGACTAGTCAGCCAAGACCCTTGACCGCTCATAGTCAACCCTGACTGGTCAGTCAAAAGGTCCAAGCAAGTCAGTTAAAGGTTCTGCTTAAATTTTATAGGGCACCCTAACTGGTCACTAAACTACCCTGACCAGTTAGATTATGAATCTGCAGGATTCTGGGTTTGCGAACAACGTATAAACGATAATGAAATCATACGAAATAATCCCTACATCATACAATCGAGGGTTGAAGGTAAGAAATCCTACGTCGTAGCATTATCCGATGGTAATTTGGTGAAGAACGGCGGCGATTCAACAGTTTCGGAGCTGCCTCTTCCTATCA
This sequence comes from Arbutus unedo, assembly GCA_014822125.1. Lineage (NCBI taxonomy): Eukaryota > Viridiplantae > Streptophyta > Magnoliopsida > Ericales > Ericaceae > Arbutus > Arbutus unedo. Next base: position 6,098 of record JABCMJ010023813.1, on the reverse strand, counting down.
ATAAGCTCTCTCTCTCTCTCTCTCTCTCTCTCTCACACACACACACAGAGCTTGGATTAGTGAGAGAAATGAGAAGATGATGCCCCATTTATAGGATTAGGGAAATCAAGAGTTGGGGGAAAAAGGAAAACCAAAGGGTTGGGATACTAATGAGTATTAAGCCATGAATCACCATCAAAACCATCATGATTAAAGCGCCATTGTTGGGTTGGGAAGAAAACCTAACTACTAGGGAAGTTGAAAGGCTAGAGTCAAAGAAGTGTTCCGTTGGTACTTGCCCAACAAAGTCATACATGCACACACGATCTCGTCCCTTTATTAATCATTATACAATCTAAAAAATAAATAACACTGAAATGCCATAAATGATTTTAAATTAATTTATTAAATTTTTAAAAGAAATTAATTTGAGTCGTTACAATTTCACAGTCATTTTTTCACACACTTCTTCTTGCAGTCCTTCTCTCAATATTAACGCATCTTTCATACTTCTAATATTTCATACTTGTTTATTTTCATTACCAAAATTTATTTAATTACTGCAGAAATAAGTTTTCAGTTTCTTGGCAGTCTAAAAATCTTTAGGTAGTTTTGGTCCATCTTCGGGTGTACAAACCATAGCTAGACAACATATAGAAATTATCTAGACTTCATTAAATTCATATTCTGGAGGTGATTTGCTAAAAACTTGGTGCATATTAATTTTTAAAAAGTTAATTAGTAGGGACGAATTTCGTCATAGAGAAGTAACTTTAAAATGTCATCTTTGACAGTAAAAAGCACCAACATCAACTAATGAGGGAACTCCAAACTGATTTACAATTGAGAAAACGTGCAGTAACCCATGGGTGGGCAAACGAGTTTGATTAGCCATATTGATCAACAAATTAAGCATGGGCAAGTTGATGCAATTTTTTAAAAGGTTCGTTTGGACAGGGAATCTTTTGTAATGACAAGTAATTAATTTTGACTTTTTCCATGAAACTTTCTTGTGACATTTGGAAAACCGTACAACAAAAAAGTGAGACAGCATCCAACATTGGGAAAACACTTTTTTCATCAAAAGCAGTAACTTTGTTTGATTCAGCGACTAATTTTGGAATATAACTCTATTAATGTCTTCCTAGCTCCTGTTATAAATCAAACCATACAGATCTTAATAAATTACAGATTTATCGAATCCACACAACATAATGAATAAAAAGTACTACAGAAAGATAGAGCACACTAATATTTTTGAGATTTGGAGGCCGTAGTGCAATTCCTTTTTGTGGTTCGCGTGTAGTGCCGATAAAACAAAGTAATTTTGTTCGATTTATTCTTGAAAATACATCGTTTTGACTTATCATGTGAATTGTTACCAAAATGTATGGGGGTTTAAATAACGTAGTTTTGAGGATAAAATTGATAAAATTATATTATTTTGTCTGCACTACACGCAAATTGCAAAAGAAACCGCACTACCCACAAGGATTTGAGATTTGGCAACGCAACTACTCTTCAAGAATCACACCAATCTACTAGGTTGAAGAAATTCGAATACACATTTTCTCTCTCTCTCTCTCTCTCTCTCTCTCTCCATATTTATATGACAAATTTCAAGTATTTTTTTTTAGCTAGATCAATTTTGTTCAACCTCAGCTATGTGGGAATATTTCGATGATCAAAATTATTTATTTTGTTTAGATTAATTTCTTATGTTATTTCAAAAAAATTTAGCCCAATCGTATATCTGTAAATATTTGATCTAAAAATCTAATTTTTTTAGCCTAAAAAATTAAAATTTTAAAATAAATAATTAGATTTTTAGGTCGTACTTGCTAATATTTGGTTTAACTTAAGTTTTGCGTAAGATCCTACAAATTTAATCTAAATAAAATAAATAATTTTAATCATCAATATAAAATTTCAAAATAATCCCAGAATAAATAAAATTGGACTCTTTTTCAGCGCAATCCAAGCCGCATGGGCCTATACAAAAGGATGTCCACATCCCCGTAGCTCCATCTAGTAGTACGGCCGCTAGCTTTATAAAGAGAAGACAAAAGGGAGAACATGGTGAGACATTCATCGTGCGAACATGATGAGAAATCCATCTAGAGTACGACTTCTGGATTAATTGGATTCAGAAAGAATATAGTGTATTTTTTCGTAATATGAATACAGTACACACAAAATAATATGACACTATAATAATATTTAAATATAATATTATAAAATTAAATAACGTGTTAATTTTTATAAATTTATTATTGAAAAAACTAAAATAAGTATTGATCAGTATAAAAAAATATCATTACTTCTACAATATTTGTGTCTAGACTCCACGTATAATTCTAAACATATTTATTTTTTTATGTGTGCATAGTAGTTAAGATCCTACACTTGCTCAAAATTAAATCTCTAGGTGAAGAATTTGCCAATATCCAAATTCCATGAAATCTTTAATAATTAATTTAAACAAAATAAATAATTTCAACTATAAAGAGCAGTGAAAATTGGACCGGAGAAAATATAAAGAACTTGTCTCGAAACAATTAAATATCAATTTTTCACTCAGCTAAATTGATTTGGAGCTGAAACAAAGATTTTGACAGAGATGAAAATTCATTTTCTTGAAATTAAAAGAGAAAAATAATATTTGTAATTAGGGATGAAAAAAGCTAGATTAAATTATAGTCCACGCACTTGGGATTAGAGGCGGCTAACTCGTTTAATTACCCTTAAAAATGCCTATTTCTGAAATAACAGAGTTGACGAGTCAACATTATTTCCTGTCCGTTAATTAATTGTCATGTTCGACTTCCAATGATAAACCTTTGTTTTCACCAAAATTTCAATAATGCCACCACGAAACTTTAAGGGCTTATTTGGTTCAATGGCAAATCTGTTATTCTCTTATTTAATTTGGGTAACAGAAACCATCTGGGTTGTTTATTGAATTTTGACCAAAGTAAAAGTACAGGTAATTTCAACGCAATTTTTAGTATGTTCGCCAACCAGGGTTTTCAATTTCTGTCCCTCAAAACAAGCATTTTTCAACTATAAAAGGTGGGGCAAATAATCAGAAAGGGAAAACAAATTCGGCTCGAAAGAGCAAGACCCGTTAAAGAAAATTGATTAATTTTCTTTAATGACGATCTTGCTCAAATCTTTCTTTTTTCTCTCTCTTCTCTTTTTTTCTGGATCTGCAATTCCTTCACTTTTCGGTGAAATATTCAACGACGGTGTTGATACCGTGAATGCAGGCGTGGATGCCGTCAACGGAGGTGTTGATACTGTGGTCAATGGCAGGGGAATTGACGTAGATGATACCGCCAATAAATTGCTTCCGGAGTTCACTTCCCTTCCGGGTGGAAACGATGACGAGGAGGAACCGATTGCCAAGGGAAATCCGGGGGTGGCGAAACCGGACTTCACGACAAACTATTTGGGAGTTTGGACGATAGATAACCCGAATGTGGGTGTTTCGAGCATGCAAATTCAATTGTTGCCAAACAACAAGGCTATAATGTACGATGCCACAAATCTTGGCCCGTCGGGTATTGAGTTGCAGCCCGCGGGAAATTGCCGACCCGTGCCCAATAAGCCGGGTGAAATCGATTGTTGGGCCCATGCGATTGAATACGACGTTGAGACTGCCAAAGTCCGGACCCTTAAGGTTTAACATAATTACACTCGCCCTAAAAAATCATCCATTTTGTTGTTCTACGTAAAACACCACATGCATGCATGCATGCAAAACACAATACACATATACACATGCACGTAGGTTTAAGGGTAAGATTGTCAAAAAAATATTCCAAAAAACTTGCAGCAAGAACATGCAAAAAAACATGGCTTTTACAAAAACAATTATTTAAAAATTTTGTCATTTGCACGTACTGACTGACTATCAGGGATTTAGGATAAATAAACCCCCTATTTTGATTGAATTTGGCTTTGTTGCGCCCTGAATTTAAAAAAGCTTATTAATTTGCTGCGTCCTATTTTATTTGGGTGAGAGGGGGGTATGAGCCACATGGGTTGCGGAATTGTCAGATTCTTGAAATCACCTCGTTAGAAAAAAAAACTTCGGGTTCTGGCCCACAAATGAATAAGAAGTGAGGTGAGGATCTTTCATTAATGCGAGAAAAATAGGGATGCATGGGGCTTTGTTTTTGGAGTAACGCTACGAACATAGTCTTTTGGACATATGCAGGCAAAGATGTGACTAAAACCATTAGATGCACGTAGACTTATATGCATTTAACGATGAATGTGTCCCAAAAATATTATGTATTCCTAGACTTTTTGTTGTTTTTGGAGGCCCACCTTGTGCGGCTTTGGAAAGGAGACAAGCAAAAGTTTGGATTTACTAATTTAAATTTTTTGGCTTAGGGGTGGATCTTTTCATTGTTCTCTTCTTGTTCTATTTTGAGGATCTTATGCTAAAATAAAATATTTTTTCAAATTTTAAAACAGCTTTTAACAAATTCATGGTGCTCGTCGGGAGGGCTTGCAGTCGACGGAACCCTAGTAAGCACAGGTGGGTATGCAGATGGAACAGTCTCCGTGAGACTCCTCAATCCATGCGAAAATTGCGACTGGAAGGAAAACGCTGCCGGACTTCTTGGCGATAGATGGTATACTTTCTCTTCTCCCATACACCATTCATAACATACCTACAATTTGTATAACTTACTCCCTCATATCATCAAGCAAAAAGAAAAAGAAAAAAAAAAGTGTTTCTCCAATCCATTTTCTTTCTAATAATGCTAGAAATTCAGATGTTCCAGACACATTCTGATACAGATGTGTATGAACCCATTGGAGATATATGGAGTAATCCATATGCATTCACCGATTTCAGATATATTTGCGTTCGGATGTGTCCAAACTTAGACTATTTCTATTCTTTCCCTAAAGAAATGGGCATGAAAGTGAAATTCACAGGTACGCGACCCAAGAGAAACTAGAAGACGGAAGATTCATCCTCTTCGGCGGCCGCCGGGAATTCAGCTACGAATACGTACAGAGCTCCCTCGACTTCCCTCAGAAAAAGGTCGCCCTCCCATTTCTCGAACAAACCACGGACCGTTCCGAGAACAACCTCTACCCTTTCGCCTACCTCCTCCCCGACGGCACCGTTTTCCTCCTCGCCAATTACCGCTCCATCATTATTGACCCGAAAACCGACACGGTCGTCCGAGAACTCCCCGTTCTCCCCGGCGGCTCCCGCAACTACCCCTCCTCCGGCATGTCCGCCCTCCTCCCCTTGAAAATCTCGACCGACGGTGGCGCAGTGGAGGTACAATTAAGCTATTTATATGCGTTTTTAGAAATTAAAATGGATGCGGTTTGTACTGAAATAAAGTTATACAGACGGAGGTGTTGGTCTGCGGCGGCGCGAAGACGGAAGCAGCGGAGGCGGTAGAAAAACGAAAGGTGTTAATGCCGGCGCTGCAGGACTGTGCGCGGCTATCAGTAATGAAACCAGGGGCACAGTGGGTGTTCGACAAAATGCCTACGAGAAGAGTGATGGGAGATATGCTTTTACTTCCCACCGGAGACGTGGTTATTTTAAACGGCGCTATGGACGGCATTTCAGGGTGGGGTTTTGCGGAAGTGCCAAACTTGACGCCGCTGCTTTACAGCCCAGAGAAGAAGTTAGGAGAGAGGTTTACGAGCTTAAAGGAGACGCAGATTCCGCGTATGTACCACGCTTCGTCTGCGGTGCTTGCGGACGGGAAAGTTCTGGTGGCCGGAAGTAACACGAACCCGACTTACGATTTTAAAGCCAAGTATGCGACGGAGTTGAGGGTGGAGAAATTCTCGCCGCCCTACTTGGATCCGGCGTTGGACAAGCACAGGCCCCAGATTTCTGAAGGTATATTTTTAAAAAATATATATTACTATTCAAATTTTAGCAACGAATAATAGGATTCAGAAAATGATTTCTATATTCCAACAGGTACTTCGGACAAGAAATTGACATACGGAGAGCAATTCAAGGTGGAAATCCAGCTGGAAGAGGACGGTGTTGCGGCGGCGGATCTGAAATTAACGATGCTGGCCCCACCATTCACAACCCACGGCTACTCCCAGAACCAGAGACT
>JABCMJ010023812.1:0-16570 GCA_014822125.1 Arbutus unedo | reverse complement strand
TTTTGAACTCAGAATGAAACCCATTTTAGACTCACAGCTGCTCTCTCTTTAAACTCACAGCCTATCGTATGACTATTACCTAAAATTACACCAATAAAACCAGAAAAATTCAACTCTGCACCGCACCTTGAAACTGCCCTATGCAGCCTCTTTGAATCAGCATCTAATTTTGCAATTGAGATCAGTAGGCCAAACGCATTCATGCATATAAGATAGAACTCACAATGGATCCACTAAATCACAAACTGTTAAACTAAAAAAGCAAGCTATTTTCAAGATAAGAAAATTCGAATCACCCTACATTTTACAAACCACTATAGCATCTATAATCCAGCACGCATATCTCCTCTGAGATTGCAAACATTCTTATCACATTGCAATACACTAAAATTCTATATTTAACAGACCAAAATTAGAGACCGAAACCATAGCCATCACTCTTCCCAAAACCTTCAACCCAATGCACAACTTGTTGCCGCCTAGTTCGACTCCAGCCTCATATTCAGCGGATCAAGCCTCAATTAGTATGTATGATACAGAAGGCTAAATTCCAACTGGGAACAGAACTACGGTTGACTCCATAAATACCTCATAAACGCATTTGCCAAATACAGTTTCAGCTCAATTTGCCCGAGTTAGCAGTCGGAGTCAACTGGACCCGTTTCCTTCACAAGAGGAGACATTCAACAGAGAATTTGGCTCCAGATTGAATCCATTCATCTTGACTGATAGTAGAGGGCTTTCTCCAGAGGTGGTCTTTGTTGTCTCTGAGAATTTCACAGATGGCTCTTCAGCGGATTCCATTCGTTTTAAAGACGGAACGTCACCTTTACAGTATCTTCTCCACATGTTTCGGTATGATGACTCCAGACCAAGAGTGAATTTTGAACCGTCACAGAGGGGGGACTTAGACATGAGGTGTCTGAGATCCATTCTCAATTTAGAGAGAGCTGATATGTCTGAGGCCAATTGCAGCGCCAATTGGACATACTCGTCTTCATTTTTGGCAACCAGATGGCCTAGCCCTGTATGCAACAGTGAGAATTTCCACGTCATTTTACTACATACTACATGCTTCAATGCACAGACAAAGTCAGGAATCAGATTTTGCCCGGCCACTACAAGGTAGCCAGGAACAAACGAACATACAAATTGTGCATAAAGCCAAGCAAAAAAATATTCTACACAAATCTTATAAAAATTATGTAATAGTTGGAATCGAAGCTATAGCATAATATGAGAAGAAGTGAAGTCGTGTCATATTTTTTTAAGGAATACTCGTGAAATGTAGAGGCAATAAAATATATTTTCATAAACTAAGGGAGGGCATTGAATGCATATTGTAGAAATCCATAATCATCGAGGTGAAGAAGTAATTAAATCAGCACAACAAGAACACCAAATATAACAAGTAATATGCACACGACCAAAATAGTGATATGGGATTAGATCAACTCCAGTTGCAGAGCTTTCCTTGGGAAAACGTGTTAAAAATTGCTTACATGACCAAAGTAGGAAATATAGCACTAGTAAACAACCAATCCGTGCCAGCACAACAAGAACACCAAATAGAACAAGTAATACACACACGACGAAAATAGTACTATGGGATTAGTAGGCAATATGGCACTAATAAACAACCAATCCAAGTGTAAAGAGAGGAAGAAAAGGTTGCTACTAAAAGAAAGGTATTAGAAAGGGATGCTCCTCACCAACTGTATTGAGAAGACTCACGCCGACGTTATGAGCATGCACTGAACCTCCCATAGTCACACATGGAACTCCCATGTATAAAGATTCACAAGTAGTAGTTGTTCCGGCATATGGGAAAGTATCCAAACTACAAGAAACGTGAGGATAAACATTAGGCTGTCCTGAATAGGAAGCACTAGGACTACTAAACCAATTGAAAACAGAAACCTCAAGAAATTTCAGCTGATCTGTTCCGCAGTATAGTACAAGCAACAATATTCCGCGATGCAAATGAATCAAACCGCAGGTAATAAATCAGCTTCTTCAGATATAAGCAGACAGGTGAATTGTAAACAGGATTTTCTTTATTTTCTTTGATCAAAATTTTTTCATCTTTAATAGAAAGAAATAAAGTTTACATGCTAAATGATTACTCAAAATTGGTATTTACGGTCACAGCCATAGACCATTTCAACGAAAAAGGCACATCTAGAAAGTACAAAGAAACCTTTGAATGAGGTTGTGTACCCTTATTCTCTTAACTCCTACATAAGCATATCCATTAAGTGAAGTGTCCATGTAAATAGCTTCTAATAAAAAACAGAATCAACAAAGAGCAACAGCTTACCAAAAAAAGTATCAATTAGGAGAAGTGAACTTGAAATAAAGAGAGTATAAACCAACATTTCCAAAGAAAATACTGGCCATTTAGAATGGGTACTAGGAAGTAGCAGATCTGGTTCCTGACCATTTCAAGGAGCAGAAGAAAAATAGGGATAAATTTTCTTTCTTGGAAAATCAGTAAAAAGAACAAAGTATTACCTAATGTCCATAAGAGCATATGCTTGCATATGGTCATGGTTGAGAAGAATTAAGGGCAAAAGGTCAACCCGTAGGGGCTCCAATCCTAACTGCTCCAGTGTTGAAAGGAATCTCTGCGTTACATTATCGCAACAGAAAGGCTTACACTTTACAACAAGCCGAGAGTTTGGAACTGCACATAAAATCTTTGCCCAAACTTGTAGCACTTTAGGGGTGATCTGATAAGAGAGAAAAAGCACATGGTCAATGTTCACAAGTCAATATATTGCTTTCACTATGTACTAAGGATACACTCAGACGAAGATTGTTTCACCCTAATTGATACCTTCGCTAGATTGTTAAAGCTACCGAAAGTAATGAAGCCATTGGTAAGAGCAGGAGTAGGAGTAGCAGGCCCAGCTTCAGGAGATGGTGTATAACAAAGGAAACATTCTGGTAAGCGAACCAACTCCTCAACATGCCTGTCATTTCACCAAATAGAATTATGTAAAGATCTCACAATAGAAATCCAAATAGTCATGAAATAATGTCACTTACTTCTGTCTTGTGTCAGGAGGGTCAGCCAGTGCATCAGTGATTCTATAATCGATGCTAGGCAAACCGGTTGTATTTGGGTAGCCAATCCAAGTAACCTAACAAGAGGCAAAGCCACAAGAATATCAGAAGCCAAACACGTACCAGAAGAGAAATCCAGCATCAGATCCAATACACAACTAATTCCTGCCCTGGGATACGAATAACAACTTTTACCACGAGAACTGAGCACAAAAACCCCTCGAAAACATGAAAGCAAAAAAAGGTCACCTTTAACAGAATCAAGTACATGTACCAGGAGAGGATACTCATTATGCATTGTATTGGACATAAACAGACATACATCGTGAAGTAGAGACCACAATGAGTACCGTGCTACAAGAAACGTACACTAAAGTCTTAGGGCATCTCCACAACTAAGCCTAAGATAATAACTGCCAAAGGAAAATACATGAGGCAAGGGAATGCCTTGCCGTCCAACGCAACACATACATTTCCAATTTATATGGTGGCATAGATTCATATTTTGGCACGACTAACTAAATGGAATACGTGAACAGCCAACAATGTCGATGAGAGATATTGAGAAAGAAATGAAGAAAAATTAAATATTTCGTCAACTGGTGATATCCAACAAAAGAAACTATGCCAAATCCCAACTTCCATGAGAGTTCTCTTGCTACAGTATTCCTCAACTTCTCCCTATGAAGCATGGACGCCTAGCCAGAGTTCATGAACCAGCGTTGGACGAAAGTTGGACAAATACTCTATCAAACTCTCCAGACACGCCTCTGACACTCAAATCAGAGGTGCCCTGTTTTTTTCCAACCTTTTCTGTTTGAACGCTACAGAGACACTCTATAACACACTCGGGACATGCTAGAACACCTATGGCCTTTTGCGAGAGGGAAAGTCAAAAGAAATAGTAGGCTCTAGAAAGACATATGAAAAGTCTTCTGTCAGTGTGATAGATGATGGTGGATAAATTATAAGACCCGTGTCAATGGTGAAAGTGAAACACTTGTTGCAACAATTTCGCGACAACATATGCAACTGAAGGCGTAAATAGTATCTATGTTAACTTCTATGAATCATCTAATCATAAAGTTGGTCCATCGTCATTTATCTGTTATGTTAAGGACAGTCTAGTTTTTTTATTAGGGGTTAAGGTTTTTAGGGTTAGCATATATACCTTGTAAGATAATCTTATCGCAATACAATTGTCATCAATTTGCTCTCTGAATTGTTATAGCACAACAGCCACCAGTACGTCCTGCTGCGTTCCACACATGCCAGGTGACTCGATTCCACAACAAAAAGGGTAACAGCCAATAATCTATCTACTGATGATTCATCCAAAGTGACATGAATTGAAAAGGAACACACATCTCACTGAGAAAATGATAAGTCATTTCTTTAAGATACCTGAATAGGTGCCGGTCGACACGCCATCATTCCCAACTTATTATTAGCAGTATGACCAGTAAGCTCTACCAAGATATCAACTTTATCTTCTCTAACCATGCTTGCAACCTTCTTCTCATCAATCCCGTAAATATCTCTCCATACTCCACCCTTTTTTAAGACCCTCTCTCTGAATCTATTAGTTTTTGCATCTGCCTGCAAAATAAAAAGAAAAGGACAAATTCATGGACTTCATCTCCGCAGGCCAGTAAAGGACTCATGTTGCAAGTGCATGCATCTATAGGAAAACAGAGGAGACTCAGAGATTAATAGCTCAGTTAACCAAGCATTTAAGATTTCAAACAAGTTCCACAATGACATTCCAAAGTAGCATGACATGTCACATACTTGTAAGAACTAAAAATTGAAAAGCATGGTAGGTAATGTTAACATTTCTAAATTGTCTGAAAAAAATCAATAATGAAATAGGAAATACCTTCACAACAGCTGAATAAACTACGACTTTGTAATTCGCATAGTCATGACACACAAGAGGTGCTTCAATGAAATATGATACAGAGTGAGTAAAATAATCAGGTGATACATATCCAATAATGATTGGTCGTTCTGGATCTTTTTGGTTGTCCCATGAAGTGTATTGTTGATGTAACCTCATAAAGCGCCTACCCCAATCTCTGCAAGGATACATTGTAAGTTAGACAATGCCCAAAAGAGCAAAAGCTTCATATATATTAAGGGATAAAACATCCCAATAAAACTCAACATTTTAAACATAAAATAATATACTGACCACTTGATAACATGAAAAACTTAGTCCTCGATGGGACAACCAGGTGGCTTAGGCAGCATTCCCCTGACAAAGAGACTCAAGCTTGAGTCTCATTTACTTACGCATCAAAAGAATAGTATGAACATGATAATTTCAGGGGGGGAAGGGGAACTGAGTTGATCTTCTATCTCTAAATTCTTGAAAAGCATGTAGTAATATATTTATCATATTTTGTGATTTAAGAAGCAGGTGATACCCAATATAGGTAGGTCTTCAGGAGCAAGTATAAAAGACTTCAAGAAAAATTGTTGCAGGAAAACACCGTCTCATTCCTTTTCCAAACAAGCTTTCCCTCTACCTCCAACTCTTCCTAGTCAACACTATACTCAAATTGGTCTCCAATATCATTCCTCTAGTATTTCCGGACATGCCCAAGAATTGTCACGAAATATACAACCAATAGTAATGTTGGTCAGAGGTTGCAGAAACAAGGAAACAAATACCCCACAAATCAAAAAGGAATTTCAACTGCAGAGGCATGTTCTACATTCAACCATCAGAAGAATCAGAACAAGAAATTTATGTCATATTTTGACTTGGAATTCAAAAGAGGAAATTTGTGTAGTATCACAAATTTTTTTTTGAAAAGAAAGCATCTTAATGTTGTATTCTCTGTTAAGTTGACGTGGGAGACAATTCTTTGAGATTAAACAATTAATTTTTTAAGAAAACAACAAAAAAATTTGGTAATAAAAATATCTTCAAAAGTAAAGTTCAATTTAAATGGAAAGCACTAGCAACAATACAGATGCGAAGTTCTAGACAGGGAAAAAAAAGAATGTACACTTGGCACAACCTGCCTTGAGAATATCAATCATGTACAAGGTTGAAATTTCAGGAGGAAAAAGAAGCGCTCAGCCAATTCCATTTATTTGTTGGATTCCATGAGCAATGCAGCCAAAATTGATTGCAAACAACAAAACTGATTCCTAGAGAACAGTTGCCATCTATTCGGCCGCTACTGGCATAGCAGCTTCTTCAAATTTATTCTTAGCTCCCGTAAGAGCACCGAGTTATGATACTAGCAATTGTGAATCACATGTCAAGGACTAAAAACTAGTATGAGTTTTCCCTCTTGCTTCAAACTCGACATCTTAAAGAAGCATACGAGCAGAAAAAAAATGACGATGTGGGAAGAAAAACAGAGTAAAGAAAATGAAAAGCACAAGTGTTTGCCTTAATTGGGTGCACAATTATACGGGCTTCTTAACAACACTAAATTCTCGAATGCAGTAGAAATAGGATTATCAGCGGAAATGCTGCAGATTAGCCTTGCTTCCATTTCATCTAATATTTCTCCAGCAATTCCGGGGAGTTGTTTCAGATATAAGAAAAAGTTCAAAAAGTTCAGACTTATTTAGCAGACACATTCAAAGCATATAAATGCACATAGATGGCAGTTAATTGAACCTGTGAGCCTCAAATAGTTTGTCATTGGCTCCCTCGTCTATGTAGTTCATTGCAAGCAACCGATTCTGCAAGCAATGGACAATAAAATATTGATAAGAGAAAAACTAGCTAAATGGAACTTCCATAATGCAAAGCCACCAATATAATTAATCAATCAAGGAAAAAAACACCAGAATGGATTGTCTTATCAACCAAGGAATGGCTCCCGGCAATGCAACCCGACGTCATATTACAAAATCATATTAAAAAAGAAGTTCCTTCCCCCTCCCCCGCGAAAACACCCACAACACCGCCACAAGAAATCAACAGCAACCGATGTAAATACATCCATGAGGAAATATTCTGCAAACTTCAATGCCCAACATCTAAAGACTTTCATTCTATGTCTGATCTAATTTTTTCAAAACCGCGAGCAATGCCAAAAGGAAAAAAAAACAGCAGTATTGTAAACATTGGTGTCATCTCAAACCCAACTTTATTGGTAGCCTATAGTAAAACAATATTTATCCGGAGACAGAGATAACGAGGTTTTTATACAGATCATAATCAGACCAAAAGAATTGCTAAAACTAAAGAAGTGATAAAAGTTTGGAAATTGTCTAGTTTCAAGTCGAACCTTGAGAACAAATGGATTTGTGGGGTCTCAACTATTTCATCTTGTTTAAGTCCTATATTACAGTTAGTTAGGTAGAAGATTAATTAAGTCTGCTTCTCATATATTTAGAACTTTTTGGCCTAAGAATATTTGGTAACATGCAGAGTTCCTGGACTAGCCGGTGGGGTCACCGATTGATATGATATTTCACATGGAATTCACTTAATGCTTTTCTAACTCAGATTTAGGGTTATTCAGTGATAAGTTATGCACTTTTGGATTCACAATGCTGCTGGACAGATTTAGTCGCATTATAAAGGTTTCGACATTTGAGTACTCAGGTTTTAGTATTTTATACACAATTAGTGGTCATAGTCCATGGAACTGGAGAGGATTTGAGTTGGTCTAGAATATTTGGAGTTACCAAAAAATTCCTATGACCCATGTCTTGATGTAAAATATTCTTCGTTGAATCGATACGTGGAAAAGAACTTTTTGGAAAAATATCTAGGGTTCCATTTCATAAATATTTTCTGGAAAATCAGACTGCACTTTCTTTCTAAGAAACAACTATATGTGAACAACATTGAATTGATACGTGGGAAAGAACTTTTGCGGCCTTGGGTCGAAAACGGAAACTCTGCAGGAACACTAGTAAATTAGAGACCGATATACAAAGAGAAACTAGTTCATCTCGCCTCGAACATTGGTTTCTCAGCAATGGGTCACCAGCATCACCAGCATATTTGCAACCCACTCCTTGTCAATGCAATCAATTGCACAAATCTTTAATCCCAAACTTCTTCTCCTCCTTTGCGCTCAAGTAAATATAAGTGGACTAATGCTCACAGCCCATAAAAGGTGCCCATTTCAGCCCTAAACCCTATTGTATCACGCTGAAATGAACCCAAGTCCCCTTCCCTAGCTACTGGTCTTCAATTTTAACAGTCAAATCCTAAATTGGTCACAAGTTAAGCCCCTATGGAGAGCAAGCTGCTACTTTCCAAAATCACATAAAAAATCACAAATATTCACGATTCAAACACAACCTTCACATAAGAAAAATACTTCAAGTTAACCTTTAGACATGTAAACAAATAAAGCAACAATACCTGGCCAGCATTGCGAGAATCAGGGTCAATCTTAAGGCATTGTTCATAAGCTTCAATGGCCAGAGATATACTGCCAGCATCTCTGTAAAGAACCCCTACGCAAAGAAAAAAAATAAAAATTAAGAAACTAAGTTTGAGTAACCAATAAGAAAAGTTATACACACACATATGGGTGTATATACATAGAGAGGGAGAGTTTCGAAAGAGATTTTTGTTCGCCTCCAGGCTGTTAAATGTGTAAAAATAGACATCCTATGATACTAGAAGTCACCGCATAACAGAAAAAGACATGCTATGTAGTTTTGATTTCTCAAACACAACTTAACAAGGATTCCTGTTTTGGGTATATAATCACATTAAAGTCTCCAACCGCCACAACCTCTGGACACTGCTGGTCCACTAAAAGCCAACTGAACTCCATCACAACTCTCCCATAAATCAACAAAAGCAAAAGAAGCATCACAAACATTCCCTTTAAGCCAACAATTCAACAACTGTAAAAGAGTCAATCTTGAGTCTACAAATCTCTATCCCTAAGAATTGAACACAAACGTCAGTAAGCATAAGACATCTCTCTAACAACCCAGAATCCTGTTAAATAAATGATGATACGGTTGTTGAACTTCAGGCAGACTACTAATTGCAAAAATGAGATGGGTTCTTCTTTTGCCAGAACATAAGCAGGAGACATCATCCAACCTCCTTGAATGTCGAGTAGGAGGTGAGGGAAAAAAATATTTTGTCATAGTGCTGTGAACTAAAATCCATTCCTTAAAAAATCTCGTTGGGTTGTCTAGTATTCTGTGGGACCATACATATAAGTATTGGCCATTTAAATGTATTAAGATTGGTTGTGGAGTCTACAATTTAGTGGAGTCCAATGTGTAGGGTTTTTGTAATTCCATGCTCCTCTCTACATCTATTGGGGACTGGGTGTGTAGTCAAGAATTCACTGGAAGTACAAAATATGGGTAGAGAAATTGGTATTGGTTTAATTCATGGTCTACTCTCTACACCTATTGGGATAGGGCTGTGAAATCTAAAACTCACTGGGACACAATATGTGTAGGGTTGGCCTGTAACCAAGGAAATTGGGACTTCTAATTTCTGTCTAGAGAGTAGACCACAGTAACAAAGATGCACGTGAAACAGAAAACCACCAATGGTACCTAGGCTGGTGATGATTGAGCAGGGAAATTGGTATTAGTTTCGGGCTCAGGTCTTGGTGTCAAGCGTAGAATGTTCTAGCCTTTGATTGTACACTGACTCTAGAGTCTGTGGTGCATAATGGAATTCTCTCTAGCCTGTTGCCTTGGGCAGTTTAACGCCGAACCAAGTAAATTCTCTGATGTTTTTTTTCTCTTTGCTTTGTGCATTGTTGTGCTTCCATTCACACTGGATGAAGGAATAATTCCACCATGTTTGTCTTCTACAATTCTACCCAATGTAGCACATGCCATAGGATAGCCAAAAGTGCTCAAGTTCTTGGTAATGAAATGTTGAAAATCGAATGCCAGATATTGTCGACACTTCTATTGGTACAGTAAGAACTTTGAACTGTAAATCCACTACAATCCCATAAAGCTACCAAGATCTTCCAATTGAAAATACAATAGGTATTTAGGACTTAATAAAAGAAGTTCAAAATTTATCAATTGTCACAACCTTCCTCTAGGATACTTTCGAAGCATGCCAAAAACATGATAAACAGAGAGAGAGAGACCTAGGTTATTATATGCTTCTGCATAAGTGGGGTTAGCAACAATAGCTTTTTCAATCATGCTTGCAGCAGCATCCATTTTACCCTGCAAAAAGCAATACAAGTTTTCACTCGTGGTCAGTTGAGTCTTGTCCTTGCGAATTTCCTAATTAATATGTGTACTGAACCTGGACGGTGTAGACAACGCCAAGATTGTTCAAGGACTGCGAGAAGTTTGGTCTGATGGATAGAGCAAACTGCAGAGAAATGAATACCACTTTCAAGTTCATGCCTACAGTGACTTGAAACTTAAAAATTACCTCATAACTATCAAAAGTTTGCCTGATAACACTCCACAGCTTTATCAAGGTTGTCACGGTCTTTGTATATCACGCCTAGATTGTTGCATGCCTCCGCACAATGGGGATTGAAGTGGAAAGCAAGTTCATAAAACACAATTGCCTGCATAGATATTTGCTAAATATTTTCAAGTTCTAGGTTTCCAAATATCAAAGTTCCAATTAAAGCAACACCTGATAAAAAGGTAGAAAGGGCCACTAGGTTCTTGAAAACAAACACATGATTTTTTACAATGGCAATCATTTAAGAACATCAATTTCTGGAAATTGATTCAGAATGACAGACATGAACGTCAGAGAAATAGAGCACATAAATTGACTTTCCTAATATTTACCATGTCAAACTCCAGCATTTCCCCATATGCAACTCCAAGATTATACATGGCATCAGCATAATGCCAATTATAATACAGAGCCTTCTTGTAGTAAGCCACACCTTGGTCGATGTCTCCCTCTAATTTGACCTAAATATATCATGAATCCAGAATCAAATAAAAAGGTGGTTAGTTTGATTTATACAAGCAGGTATTTTTAATGTAGGAATATAAACTCTCAGAATAGGTTCTTGAAGTTCTCTCTTCCATAAGAAGTAAGCCAAGTTTAGACTCAAGCAATGGAGGTCTGGAAGAGATCGAGGATACAAACTAACCTTTGTCACTATAAGTGGCTGCCCTCAAGTTTAAACCCATAACCTTAAGCTTGCTAACCAAGTTTAAGCTTCTAATCCATGAGTAATATGGAGAATTTCTCAAAATTTGTCGAGTGAAGGTCCCGAACACGAACCCTAAAAAGCTATTACTGTTTTATGACATTTTCATCATTGAATGGATATAAGAAGAAAACTTACATGAGAATGAAAGACAAGCAAGTTCAACAACAAAAATATCGCAGCAACATGGAATGTCATATCATAAAATAAGCAAAACATTGCACCAGCTACCACTGATCTAGCATTAGACTACCCAAATTATTGACCACGATATACCCAGGGGTCACAAATCAGATAGTCTATGAAATTGTCAAGGGAATTCAAAAGTTCTGCAGATTACAAAACCCGGAACTACATCATGTGGTTTCACATGCTAGAACATAAAGATTTAACTTAAGGACTAGTAACTGTCTCAGAAACCACCTTTGTTCCCAAATCTGTCAATGCAATAGCCATGTTGTTCTTCGCAATCTCAAAGTTCGGTGACACAGCCAGACACCTGAAAAAGCACATGCAAAAAGCACACGTAATCAGCAGATGAAAACTATCAATCACATGCTAAGTATCTTCAAGCCCCAACACTAAAAACCATGACTCGCACATGAATCCTCGCAAGTAACTACCTCTCATAACAGGCAATAGCCGACTCCAAGTCTCCACGGTTCTTATAGATGACACCCATGTTGCAATACGCTTCAGCATACATGGGCATCTCTAATGCAGCCTTCTCATAGCAACCAAGGGCCATGTCATATTGCATCATTTCCGAATAAACAACACCAAGGTTATAATATGCAGGCTGCACAAGCAAACTCAATTAATTAGAGAGTCCGTGTGTCTATATAACTACGTATAAGCAAAAGCTCATAGCACAAGGGATTGAAGAAGCAGAGACTTAGGGGAATATGTTTTACAGCATAATGGGGATCGATTTTAACAGCTTCATAGTATTTCTGTATTCCCTCCTGAGTGTTGCCAGCACGCTTTAAACTAGTTCCAAGATCTGTCAAAACAATTGACAGGCATTCTGCTGCCGCTTTGCAAGAAGGATCCGCTCTCAGAGCCTTCTGATATGACTGCATCAAGTAAAATTAAATGTGACAAGAACAAACCCATGATTTTTGCAGGGAATAATTATCCTGAAGATTAAAATTTTAAATCCCACAAACCAAGTGAAGATTAATAAAAGCAACAAGAAAATTGTAGAACAGAAAATAAATCGAAAAACAACCAGAAGGGTTTATGTTTTGCTATTTTGGTATGGAAAACAGAACAATATTCGTAGTCCAAAACAATAAGATACATATATCGTTACTAAATGTACTGCACATGTATATGCGCTAGTCTGATAAATTTTGAACGAGCAAGCCTCATCCAAACCATTTTGCTTTGAAAGCATCCTTACCCAAACTCAATATAGGTAGGTGGAGTTTGGGTTAATCTAGCTCAACCAAAACACCTCATCACAGAAAAGATGTCATTGCTACCGACATATTAAAGGAAAAATACAACTCCAACTCCACAGAGGTTGGAAAAAACGAAGGGACAGAAGACAGGCAAGAGAGATGATAAATTCAAAGAATCGTTGTTTATGTTTTTCATGTTTCACAAGAATCAACCATGGATTAGAACTTCAACCCTTCCCATAAGTCAATCCTTTTGAAAAAATAATATCAAGTGATTGAAGTGAATAGATGTTGACGACTAGTAAGTACATCGCATGAGAAACAAAGTATTGCTACGTGTGCCAGGGTATGTTGCACATGTTCCCATTAAACACAAACCAGCAATAACCTCATTCAGAATAAACGGCAGCAACAAGAAGCAATGAATGGAAAAGGAAGTGTGTGCTTAATATAACTAAGGCCAATGAATAAAGTGCCAATTAGGATACTTATATTTGATAACGATATGGTGTTACAGGCACACCTCGGCAGCATCAACGAACCGACCCTCTTCTTTGTACAGAATACCACGATGAGTAAGAGCACATGCATTTTGCGGGTCCAGTCTGATGGCTTCAGCAAAACTCTCAAAAGCATGCCTTCCCATATTTTGCATCTGCAGGCAAATCCCTTTGCCAATGTGAGCTTCAACATTTTCATTATCCTTCTCCAATATACTCTCATAAAGAGCAAGAGCATCAACGAATTTGTTCCTTGAGCGAAGAATGTTGGCATATGACAGAGGATCCTTGCCTTCAAATTTCTTCTTCGCAGGGTTAATACAACTGAAAGAGCTACCGGTAGCAGAAGCATGATGTACTCCTTTCAGAAATCCATTGTCTCCAACTAGGTCCCTATGTTTCCCATTACTGGCATCCTTTTCTGTCCACGCCATCTGAGTAAACTACAAGCTCACTTTTCTAAACCAAAATCATCATATTAGGAAATTGTAACTTCTGATCCAAATCAAGAATCTATGGTCATCAACGGGATCCCTCTGCTTCCGTTACCTGCATCTTTCTCCATCCATAGCATCTGGGCAAACTACAAGCCCGCCTTCCTAAATCAAGATCACCATAACTAGGACAATGTAAGTCTTCATTCAAATAGCAAAGTCAAGAAAAATCAGTAAACTTTCAGAAACTAATGTGCAACCTGTCTAATATTATGCTAAATCGACTAGTGTTAGCTCTTTTCCAACACGATGTATATATACATATATATCCCCCCCCCCCCCCCCCCCCCCACACACACACACTCGATTAGTAAGAAAGAAAAATAACAACCCCTAATTTACAGTATTGGAAAGTCAAATCCATAGCCTTGAAAATTAAATAAGGATCTGAGAAGTTTTAATTTTGCAAGTCTTCATTTACACATTTCTCTAATTGGTAAGTTAAAGAGAGCCATAGCAACTACCAACCAGTGGCAAAACCAGAAATTCAAATTAGTGTGGGCACACTAATTACAATGTTGCTGTTTTTCTCATAAGAAAAAGGGTAGTAATTCCACTGCTGATTTTTAGTTGATAATCTATTTTGTCTTCTTTTAAGTGAACTTCCAAGGAAATCTTTTTTTTAATACTTCCGTAAAGAAATATTTATAGTTGACCATATATGTACCTTGACTATAAGAAAAAGAACAAGGAGTGTAATCGGAAAAAAGGATGGTGTGTAATTTATCACTCTGAGAAAAAAGCTAATAAATATTCATGTACAGGAAATTTAATGTAATGCTTTGGGGGCACTACAATAATTTACAGCCTAAAGTACCGCTACAGAAGGTTACCAAGGCAATTTCAAAAAAATGGAAGGGCCCATGACCTCACAGGCCATAGTCAGTTAGTCTGCCACTACCAACTATGCCCCATACGAACTGCACAACTGTGCCTAATCGAACAAAATAGCTTAACGGGCAGACCAACTGGGTAAACTACGAGCTCACTTTGCTAAACCAAAAATCACCAAAACTAAGACAACGTAGGTTTCAACGCAAAAGATGAAGAGAAAAATGAGTAAACTTGCCAAAACATAAAGGCAACCCTATATCAACACTATGCAACATCAACTAGTTTAAGCTCTTCTTTCCAGCACTATCTCTAACAACCACATAAATGAGTGTACATATGTACATACATATTTATATTGTATACGTATATTATTTGATTTATTAAAATTGACAAAAGAAAATAATTCCTGGTCTATAGTACCGGAAATTCAAAATTCGTAGCCTGAATTATGACTAGGAACCACCATTTTTTGCTTTGCAAATATGCCTTTAATTTTATAAAAGAAAATTCAATAGGTAAGGTAAGGAGACTCATAACTCAAGGACGTGTCACCTCAATGGCATAATGCGACCTAATCTGTTTGGTGTCCCGCAAGGAAAAGACTTTGCAACTAGACAGATACTCCAACTAAAAGCAACTCGACCAAAAGAACAACGCCTCTGAATGTGTGTGTGAGTAAAAACATAAATCTCCAATAAGCCATTTGTGCCCTAACTATTGTACAACCGATCAAAGTATCAGATATGATTTTAATCATAGTTGATCACCGAAGCCCTAAAGACAATACAAAACACATAAGATTCTAAACAAAACCCAACATATTAGGGGTTTGCAGATAGAGAAAAAAGTAGGGTTTAAACCTTTACATTCGAGGTCCACCAGCATGCGATGCTTCGGCTAACACCACTCCATGGTCGACCGGAGAGAGTCTACGAGTGATAATGATGGGAGCTGTCTGTGACGCAGAGGGGTATATGTGTCTGTATATATACAGAGAGACAGACGGGGAGGGAGAGGGAGAGGGAGTGGGCGAGGATTCTGATGTGTGATTGGGGTATGAAGTAGTGCCCGCCTCTCTCTCTCTCCGACACACTGTTATGATTTGATGTCTCCAAACCGCACCGGAGGCCCCTCCGCGTGTTCGTCCGTCAGCTACATATACAGCTGTACAAGTCTTTCCTCATCAAAATTATTCGATATTAACCTCGTTATTTTTTATTTTTTTATTAAATTTATTTTAAAATTTCTAAATTAAATATATATCTTGACGGAAAAAAATTTAAAAGGTAACAAAATATTAATAAAAGTTCGGAAAGAATATCACAAATGGAAAACTGAAACAGACTGATTCTTATTATTTTTTATGTTTAATTTTTTTAAATAATTCATATTTTTATGTTTTTTAATTCTTCTTCAGATAAGCGAAAAAAATATAAACAAAGAAATTTTAAATTTTAAATAATACCGCCTCTATTTAATAAAAAATAACTTAATCCATACTTATCCTTAATATCCACCCAAAGTTTATCTTCGCACCGACCACATGGCCTCGACTTGTGTTGGGCTCTTTAAATTTTCAATCTATTAGTAATTAGGTATGTGTTTTAAAATTTAATAAGTTTCTGAAAATATTTCAAGTTTCAAATGCTGCGCAAGTCGTCTATTTTTCGCCCTTGTATGCTTGTTGTGTTTGTGGGGCCTAAAATCCCAACGTTGATATTTCTTGAAGAATTCATTGTGCACCCTTTAACTTGCTACAAAATATGTAATCCAAATTAGTGTCGATCGGAGTTGGGTCTCAGTCGGTCATCGCGATACTTAACTTGGTTTTTGAGAAGATGGAAATCAACTTGAAAGCTCCAGTATGAATGTAAGCGTACCTGAGAATGGAGTACCCTAAGAGTATTTATAGATAGAACCCCCAATGGATTGTCGAGAGCACCGACTAATAATGTCGCACTGTGGACCTCAAATCACGGGGCTTTCGCTACGTGCCCCACATCCGTGCATATTAGACGAACATATTCACATCTCCTGTAACTGCTTCGCCGCCACATCTACTTGAACAATTGTTCGCAAATATGGGGGATACATCACCACATGGTCGTGTTAAGCAATGTGCCCTTGAAGGCACAACAAAATGTCGTGAG
>JABCMJ010023810.1:0-32591 GCA_014822125.1 Arbutus unedo | reverse complement strand
AGTTCAAAACTATACACTTAAACCCTCCAAATATAGGAATTGCGAAATTAGGCTCCCTTGATCAATCACATATGTTTACTTTGTCCCTAAAATTCAAAACTACACACTTAAACCCTCCCAATGTAGAAATTGCTAGTGTAGCAAAAAGTCAATTTTAATTGACTTTTCTACCCTTCAAGTATGAACATAGCATCATCTTCCTCAATTCCACCCAATCTATTTCCCCTCTCTATCCTTAGTAAGCAAAAAAAAATAAAAAATGCATTTACAAAATATCGATACACAAATTTTGTAGACCCATCATTAGCCATGCCACTTTCTCATCACTATCTATCAATTGAACTTTAATTGACACTTTAATTTGGTTATGAAACTTGGTCGCACGTAGAAAATTATGTTATTAAGTATTTATAATTATAAACCATGAAAAATAGTTATACTGAACGAATGATAAATACTCGTAGTTCCAAAAGGATGGACGAAATAGAAAGGGGATATGTTAGGGTTAAGCACATGGGTGTGACTTTTGGTTAGGAAAATTTTTACTCGTAAAGAGTGACATAATCGGTCGACATGTTACACGACAATGTGCAATATGTTTAATAACTCATAGTGTTTGAATTAATTTATGCACACTTCAACTAATTTTTAAAAGATCAATCTCACGATGCACTAGTGCGAATTCCAATTAAAGTAAGACAACTCTTTTATGGATTTGCTCCATAAGAGTTGGTAGCACGTAAAAGGTTTCAAATATGATATCTTATGATGAAATAAATCCCAAAGTCTCAGACCTTGACTGTTAAGCCAATCTCATAGTTGTTACGCCAATAAAAATATTAGAGCTAGTGTGCTACAATATTGTAGAAAGAACAACTTATTAGAGTTGACTTCGAATATTTCATAGAACGTAAGTTTTGAAGGTTGTTTTTATAGCATGAACCCTATTAAGCATGTTGTATACATGTCACATACTATTTTCCATTAAAACTCACACCAAATTGATGATGGGAAGTGCCAACAAGTGCAAAAGATCCATATACATTTAACAAAAATTCTATCACGTTTAAACACTGAGATAACTTGAAACGTTTATCAAATTCATCATTATATCAAGCAAATCATGGACATTTACATCTCGGTCAAATAAAATTGTGCGAGATTCATGGTCAAAGTCTATAAGATGTTTTTGCTTTGATTTACAAAGTCCAGTTAGGATGAATGAAGTTGGTTTACTCTTTGTTGTGATAGACCATTTCAAGAGTCAAAATTGTCTATTTTGTATAGATTAATTTATTAGGTTATCATGAAATTTTGTAATTCAAGCGGATATCGGAAACTTTTTAACTTAAAAATCAAATTTTATGTTCTATTGTTCGAGAGCCGAATCCAAATTGAGCAGTAAATGAGTTAAAGACGGTAGAATTCTTCCTATCCCATGGCGACATCCCTTCAAGGTTAACTTGAAAATTAAAAGTTTTGACATAAAAAATTAAACTTTTAAATATGTGCTCAAACTAAATTTTTTCGTGAAATTCTAAAAATTTAATCTGAACAAAATAGATGATTTCAATCATTGACGTGAAATCTCAAAGTAGTTCCTGACAAATGAGAATGAATAAAAATTGTTACACATGCCCAATTTAGATGTAATATGACTGTATCGCGATGTCTAAGGATACATCCTAAGAGTGAAGAAAAATGGACTCTAATTTACCCCCGACTGAGTGAAGAAAAATTGACCTTAATTTACCGAAAGTAAAATTTGAGTGGGTTAACTTGAGGGCAAAAAAGGAAATAAATAAATTGAACTTATGTTGTGTGCGCTTTGGTTAGTTTGGTTGGGTTCTATGGACATTTAAAAAACATTTTATTTTCCTCCAAAGAACCGAAAGGAAAAGAAAAGGAAAGAAAATTAAACGCGGCTGCAATAAACCAAAACCAGTCTCTCCTCCTGTCTCCTTCCTCCTCTCTTTCTGTCTCTCTGCTCATCAATTTGAGTTTCAGGGATCGAACAAGACGATACAAGCTATTGGGTCAAACCATCCAATTTTGACCACAGATCTTGGAAGACAGTTTTTTTTTTCTTTTTCGCGAGTGTTATTTAATTAATTTCTGAACATCTGTTGGGGTTGTATGTTGGTGAAATCGAAGATCTCGAACGATTCGGGGAAATTCTTTCCTGGGTTTTGGTGGGTTTTCGATTTTCTTCGATTGGTAAAAGGGTTTATTTGTTGTAGTGAGTAATTGATCAGCTGGATGTTTTGTTATTTTTTTGTTTACGTGAGTAATTGGCCTGGGTTGTAATTTTGGATGATTTCTGTGGGGAGTAGGGATGGGAGGAAGGGGGTAGGACTAGGGTTTGGTGGTGGTTCAGAGATGGAAGAGACTGAGCTTGAAGAAGGCGAGGCTTTCTCTTACCAGACCGATGATTATTCAACTATTGACCCCGATGTTGCTCTCTCTTACATCGTAAGCTCAATTTTCATTTCTTTACTTCCTAAGTTCCTAAGTTGTTTTGATCTTTTTTATTTTCACGTACGTCTTGTTGGAACTTGCTTCTCTCGTTAATTTGGTGTTGACCCATTAGCTGTCTCAGATCAAACCTGTAAATCGCAGTTTTAGGATGTTGTATGAGTTGTATTGATTGTTTAAATCACCTAAACTTTGTTTGATTCATAAATTTGGTACATTTTAGATGGGATTTGTTGGTCAACACTAGAACTATCGTGTCGCTTTTGCCAAGAACTTGCTTTCAGCAATTTGATTTTGCTGGTTATGACGGGGGACAGTGTTTTTGTTATCTGTATTCCACTTGAATCTTAAAATGATGTTGTATACGCTTTTGTGGAGGTAAGAAAGAATCTGAGTTGTTCGAATGAAGTGCTAAATTCGGGGTTCTTCTTTGCTTAAAATCCCCTTAATGGGTTGTGTCATGTCACTTGATCACTCTCGGTACTTTGGTGATATTTAATGCTAATTCTTCCCTTGCCTTCAGCAGAGAGAGTGATCTGTATGATAACCATCCCTGTTAAAACTGAGACTTTATGTCCAAACTATAGGTTGAAATTTAAGAATGTCAGCTCACTTGTTGCGTGGTCGTAAAAGTGACTACTTTCTGGTATAAAGATCAGTAGCTCTGCACTATATAAAGTTTCCATGTATGTATGTATGTTATATATGGACATTATTCAATGATGTCTTGAGTTGAATCTTTACTTTAAACAGTAATCTCTCTCTCTTCAATTCTTTGTGTCCTTTTCTTTAATGCTCAATGTCTTAAACCATCTGATCAACGCATGTTGTTGAAGGATGTGAAAATTCAAGATGTTTTGGGACATTTCCAAAAAGATTTTGAAGGGGGAGTTTCAGCTGAGAACTTGGGTAAGTCAAACACGGAATTTGTTGAATTCAAAGTGCCTCATTTTGTGCAGTGTTATGCTACGAATTGATGTTTTGCGGATTCATAATTTTGACAGGGGCAAAATTTGGTGGGTATGGTTCATTTCTACCCACCTATCAGCGCTCTCCTGTTTGGTCGCATTCAAGGACTCCAGCAAAAGTTCAGAACTCCGACACACCCACATCCCCAAACAATCTACATGTGGAGGTAGTCTTTTGTTTCCGTAAACTTTGTAAAGGAGGAAGTAGGCCTATCTGAGTTAATTCTGGAATTGTAGTTTACTAGCTTCGGAAACTGCCGCATTACTGCCTTTAGTGAGGGCATCTGTGAATGATTCAGCAAAAAGAGATGGAGGGGCGTCTTTTGCACATTGTGCTGAAGACTCTACTTCAGGATTTGAACTTGACAAAAAATATGTTCAGCCTTCTGACCAGAAGTCACTGAAAGTTCGTATCAAAATGGGTCGTGATAATTTGTCGACTCGAAAAAAGGCTGAAATCTACAGTGGGCTTGGCCTTGATATATCTCCCGCTTCATCATCAGATGACATTCCCTCTGACAGTGAGGGGTTTTATCATGAACCTCAGGAGGGGCACGATGAATCCCCTACTAGTATTCTTCAGGTGAAGTCACTTCCCTGCCTCATTTTAGCCTTCCATTTTCTTTTTACCTGAATTGAGCTAATAGTGATTGGTTGGAGCAGATTATGACATCGTTTCCAGTGCATGGAAACCTATTGTTATCCCCACTTCCTGATGATCTAATTGCCTTGACGGAGAAGGAAAGTAAACCTAGGTTCTGGCAGAAGGGTGGCAAAGAAAGTTCACACCGCTCTGATTCTGCTAGGAGTGATGGCAAATTTGCAGGAGGCAAGAAGCCAAAGTCATTTGAGAAAAATGCCCATTCGGTTGAATTGAAGAATCTCGATAATAAAAGTACTCAAACTGGTAATGGCATTTTGTTGAAGAAAGAAACTGATATTGAGTCTGCAGATTGTGAAGAACTTGGAGATAATGCTCCGAAGCTTCCTCTTCTCTCTAATTCATGTTCAAATGTTGCCGATTCTACAAAGAGTAATGCTAGAGCAGTTGATGACTTCAGGGTAGTGAACAACGCAAAAGAAGAATCCTTGGAGGCAGTATCCACCCAAGAGCTTGGTTTGGTTGAGAAGCCTAGTGGAAAAACTGCTTCAGCTGGTAAGGTTTGGGAAGAGAAGAATGCAAATTTTAATGGTGAGATTTCAGTTTATCCAAGGAAAGATAGTAATATTAAAACAGAAAAAGGCGACATTTTTGCCAAATGCGACTCAAATGTTTCAAAGGAGAGGAAAGCTCAAAATTCTGAACCTATTGATCCTTTGGAGCAGAAGATTAGTCAGAAATCGGCCTCTCTTGAAGGGGATGACGTGAAATTGGTTTCTGGGAAGGAAAACTCATCTTCTGGGGGTAAAAAGAAATCAAAAGGAAGTCAAAGTCAGAGTGCCCAAGGCACTGAGGTTTCAAAAGATAGCTCAAGGATGGATTCTTCTTTTGTCCCCAAAAATAGGAAGAGCACACATGCGGATTTTTATTTGCCTGAAACTGAAATGGAGGATTCTAAAGTGCATAAAGATGATGGAAAGGCAAGTGATAGGTACAGAGATTTTTTCGGGGACATAGAACTGGAAGAGGGAGACAATGACGCAGACTCAGCAGAATTGCTTTCAGTTGAAAGGCCAAAGGACTTTGAAGCAGTTGAGAAAAGCACATTTGCATCTACTAGAATGTTGAATGTAATTTCAAATGGCAAGAAAATGGATGAGCCATCAGCGTCAGAGGCATGTCCAAAAGCAGCTTTGAGTGCAGCTCCAATGGCTGGAAATGGATCAATTTCTGATGCAGGTCCAGGAACGTCGGCTCCTCTAGTTAAAGAAGATTGGGTATGCTGTGACAAGTGCCAGAAATGGCGGCTTCTTCCACTTGGTACAAATCCTGAGAGTCTTCCTGAGAAGTGGCTTTGTAGCATGCTTTACTGGCTGTAAGTCCTTATACCTAGCATTTTAAGCATTTATGGTTCTTCAACATCATGCATTTTTACCACCTACATACTTTTTTCTTTTTCCTTTTTAAACTGTATCTTTGTTAGTTTTTGCTGTAATTAGTGCTTAGAAATATAGCATATGGAGAGGAATAATTATTTGACCACTGAGAATTCAAATAGAGAGGAATAAATTTTTCACAGGTTCGAGTCATGGAAGTAGCTTCTCCGATTGCGGGGTAAGATTGCACACATCTTACTCTTTCTCAGATCTTACACTAGCGGAGCTTTGTACACTGGGTAGCCCTTACTAATGCGTCGCCTTTTGTACACTAGTAGGTTGCAGTTACTCTTTCTTTTGAAACTTGATCTCTTTACTTTTCAATTCCTGGTAGAACTCAAATCAATCCCGTATTAACCTTTTATAATGGACTTACAGAAAAAGAGAGGAGAAAGATTTGTCACACTTAAAGTAGGGGCGACTGATAAAATTTTTAGTAGTAACTGTCAGCTCATAGACTCTGCACTAACAATGACATGCCTTGAGCCAAAAAGTCAATACATTTGTTAAATTTCTTTCTGTCGTGGATCTTGATTACTTCACTGTGTCAATATATATCTAGGCCTGGCTTGAACCGGTGCAGTGTAAGCGAGGATGAGACGACCAAAGCACTAACTGCCCAATATCAAGTTCCTGCCCATGTGAATCAAAATAACCTGCAAGGTCATCCTCCTGATGTTATATCCTTGGCTGATCCAAGTCATTTTAATCAAAACAGCCAAAGTTTCAGTTTGAATGCTGTGCCTAGTGGTGGAAAGAAGAGGAGTGGAATAAAAGATATATCAGGCCCATTGAGCCAAGTTGGTCCTGCACAGCTTTCTAGCTCTATGAAGAAGAACCTGCACCAAGCAGTGAAAAGTAATGGCCTAAATGGTGTGAACAAGTCTCCTCCAGCGAGTGACATTGAACCTACGCATTTAACCAAGTCTACTGTTGTGGAAAAACCCAAACATAGACCAAAGGAGAAGAATAAACTACTTGAACAACATTCTCATGGAGGTATTACACTCAATTACATATTTATAGCTTTGGTCAAACTCCATCGTCTTCAGAATGAATCAGATAATTTCTCTACTTGATGTACTGTGCACAGGTGAAACAAGGTCCTCCAAGATCAAAAGCAAAAGGGACAATGATCAAGATTGTATCAGAATTTCTAAGAAGACTAAGATAGAAGATGGCGTGGATTGTACTGATGTAGATCTGCCGAATCATGACGCATCTGGGGGGAAGGTGGGTCCTAGCTCAAGTAGTGGTAATGCACCAGGCAAGGATTGGCACAAATATGGCGACCGTTCTTCTAAGGATGGGAGGTTTGAGGCAAATAACAGCTCGAAAGGTCCTCATCGATATCCAAAAGATCAAGTTCAGGGTACCTCGGATGACCGATATCTGGATATTAAAAAGGAAAATGACAAAGATTTGGTTGCAAGGAAGAGGAAACTGAGTGAAAGTCACGATGTAAACGTTCGTACACCATCCCCTGTGACTGGCCATCATGATCATGATAGGAGGGATTCTGTTGAACAGACGAGTGAAAACCTCCACAAGAAGGAAAAGAGGGCAAGGGTTTTTGAATTCGAAGGGAAAGAAACTAGTGTAAGCAGAAATTCTGATGGATCAGCCAGAAAAGGTAGAAGGACAAAGGACCAGCTATTGGGGCCAGATCTCACTCAAAGGAACTTGGATGCTACAGATTCTTTGAGAAAGGATTCGGGATCATTACAACCTTCCCAGGCAGCTACTTCAAGCTCTTCAAAAGTTTCTGGCTCCCGTAAGAGCAAAAGTAATATGCTGGAAAGGAAAAGCTCTCCGGTAGAATCGGTTTCTTCGTCTCCGCTGAGGTTTTCACATCCAGATAAGTCTGCATCAACAAGGACGAGCCACGAAGGGAAAACTGATTTTGGAAATAATGATTCATTTGCCACTGGTACTCCAAGAAGAGGTGTAACCGGTGATGACAGACGGAGCAATAGATCCAAGACAGTCAAGAAGGATGAAGCTTCTGTTACCAATTTTGCCGTTGATTTTCAGGAGAGAGATATGGGTCAGTTAGCTGGCAGTGAAGCTAAAATAGAGATGATGAATTCTGCTGAATTCGCCAACGGTGGTACTGATACCTTAGCCAATGGTACTCACTACCCTCGCAAACCACAGCCTTCAGATAAACGCTGTGATGAAGAAAGAGGGAGCGACAAGCAGTATCATGCTTCTCGTTCAAGGAAGTCTGGGAAAGGTTCCTCTTCGCGGTCTAAGGATAAGAATGGGAATTCTAGATGTGAAATTGACAAGGATAAGGTCAAGATTTCTGGTTCTGGCAATGGATCTACAAACCGCATGCCTTCTTATGAAGAAAAATTGAGGGCTGGAAAAAACAGGGTTCGGGAGGACTTTGGGGCTAATTCGGATAAGGCTTTTCAGGGCAAGAAAGAGCCTGTGGGTAAAGTGACAAGTGAGGATTGTATAAGAGAGAGTCAATCTAAATTTGAAGAGGTTGGCAGTTTGGATGTTAATTTAGTAGCTCTTTCTGACAAAACAGACAGGGCAGAAGTCTCTGGGAGAGGGAAGTTGCATCCATTACCCCCCTCCGGGAGAGGTCAAAATGATTTACTAGCACATTCCGTATCTTCAAATCATGGATCTAAGAAAGAGGGCGGAGGAAATGGATTGTTAAATGATGCTTTTGAGGGCGGTGATGCATTGAAGGCTCCAAAGAAGAATCACAAGTCTGATAACCAGAATGGAAATCAGCTGATTAGATCTAGACATCCCGCTATTAATGGCCATAGGGTCAGGGACGCAGATGCCCCAAGCCCTGCCAGAAGAGATTCCTCTAATCCGGCTAACAATGCTTTGAAAGAGGCGAAGGATCTTAAACACCTGGCTGATCGCCTTAAGGTCAACAGATTTTGTACTTCTCTTCTACTTTTGAAGTGCTAGATTACATTTCCTAACTCTTGGCACAACTTCGGTATCCTTTGCAGAATTCTGGATCAAATGCTGAAAGTACAGGTCTTTATTTCCAGGCAGCCCTTAAGTTTCTTCATGGAGCCTCTTTATTAGAATCTAGCAATGGTGAGAGTGCCAAGCAAAGCGAGATGATTCAGTCAATGCAAATTTATAGTAGCACAGCAAAACTCTGCGAGTAAGTTATACTCAAAGTTGTATCCTTTTTCTTGTAGGGATCTTTCACGTGTTGTTTTGTTTGAAGTGGTTGTGTTTGTCTATAACTGCTTTCACAAGTATTGCCTATGGTGTTCAGTGTCTCTACTACAAAGAATTAAGTTTTAGTTAGACCCTCTTTTACAACAATTTGGGTATATTGATCATCTCCTACGGGGAAGGGAACATTTAGTTTGGTATATTAAAGGTGGCAATGGGTCTTTTCCCACCCTTCGTAGCGCATCATACTTGAGAACCATATTTTAAATCAGGGTGGAAAGAATTTCAACTTGCCATTTTAATGGATGATTTCTTCTTTGCATTATGAAAGGCTCATGTAGCTTCCCTTTTCTTTTCTTCTTGCTATTCCTCTTAAATTGATAGGTATTGTGCCCATGAATTCGAGAAATCTAAGGACATGGCTGCTGCTGCTCTGGCCTACAAATGCACAGAGGTTGCATATCTGAGAGTAGTTTATTCTTCCCGTACTGGTGCAAGTAGAGATCGACATGAGTTGCAGGCAGCTTTGCATATAGTTCCTCATGGTAATTATACTAAATTTTGAACAGAAAATACGTTAATGTAAGAGTATTTGCTGCGGAGAAACGTGGCACTTTTTCCGTATCAATCTCATTACAATGTTTTGGTACTTTCTGTTGGTCCATCAATTTGTTGCCTCTTTCTTTATGTTTTTGTTATAGTAAGTCTGCAATTTATAATTTTATCATTCTATCATATAATAAAAATTGGCCATTTTCTGGTGGTAGATGGGACATTAGACTCTCATCGGTTCTTTTTGTTGGTCTGACATGTTTCCCATCTTTGTTTTAATTAGGTGAATCTCCTTCTTCCTCTGCTTCCGATGTTGATAATGTAAACAACTTAGCAACATTGGACAAGGTTTCCTTATCTAAGGGTGTTAGCTCTCCTCAAGTTGCTGGAAACCATGTCATTTCTGCACAACGCCCAAGCTTTGCGCGGCTGCTCCACTTTGTAAGCATATGTAGAAACTTGGTTTTATCTTTTAAGGTTTCTATATTAGCTTTGAAATGAGTAAGTTGGCTTTCAGCACAACTGCATGTCATAATAAATGCTACCAATCTTTGTCAAAATTTCACTATTTTAGATATCCCAAAACTGGGAATTTACACATTAGGAAACTTACAATTGCAGCTACTGCTTCTACAGACCCTTTTCTTTTTGGAGCGTGGGCGCTGTGATTATGTGAGAGGTCTTTGCCATGAACTCGTGTACTGGTGTTGGGTGAAAGTATGTGAACAAGTGTCAAATTCGTCTGATCTCTTAAGTTTAGAGACACATGGACATGACCAGATATTCATGTTTCTTGATATATTTACTCTTCTGTTTCGGTGTGAAATGGTGTTACAAGGTACAATAAAGTGTCAAGTGTTCAACATGGGTACTCTATAAATGTAGAACAGTCCATATAAACTAGGCCACATGTGGATGTACATTTGCCTCTGACCAAACAATACAAAGTGAGGACATAGATGTGGGTGAGAGAGAGAGAGGACATTCTGTAAATTACTTGTTTTTCTAACTCATGTCAAATCACAGAAAAGGAATCCCCTTAGGCTGTATTTGGATCATTTTGTTGTGTGGAGATTTGTGGAGGGGAAGGAAAAGAGAAAGGATCTAATTGTCTAACGGCTCAGAAGTAACCTTTCCCAATGTTGTCCAATTTCCTACTCGAATCCCTACTCAAATACATGATCTAACCACTGCCTCAAAGTAACCCATTGTCCACTTTTCAGAAAATGGTATCTGTGTAAGCAAGCCTGACTAATCAAGCAAGTTCTGGTTGTTGGCTGTTCATAGGAAGACCTTTTAGTTGGCTCAGTACATGGTCATAAATGTGATTCTTGGTTTATAAGATATATTTTTCCTGGAGTCCTTAAAAGGTGATTTTCTGCAGACACAGGATGTAAATTACGCAATGGAAGCGTCAAGGAAATCTCAATTAGCTTTTGCTGCAGCAAATGTAAGAAAAGAAGAGGCCCAGTACAAGGAGGGTATAACCTCTGTAAAAACGGCTCTTGATTTCAACTTTCAAGACGTGGAGGGATTCTTACATTTGGTACGACTAGCAATGGAAGCTATTGGCCGTTAGATTCCTTCGCCGTATTTGGGATTTTGTTACTTTGGTGCTTTTTCCTCCATTGTTCTTTCCTGAAGGGAGGAAGCAAAGAGGATGACCCGGATCTTTCTTCTACATCGCGTTATCATCTGTTAAGAAACAGGTGTTGCCAGCTCGCAGCCTTTCTACATCTGTACCATATGAGTCAAATATATGAATTTCACGTATTTCACAGCAATGCTTCAGCTGCTTTCTGACACAAATAAGGGCGGAAAATGTATATGGAGTTGCGTTTTTTGTTTGATGCTTCAGAGGATGACACGTGAATATAAATGCCCAAAACAGGGTTGATTGCAACCATAGCTACAGCAGTACAACTAATGTTTGTGGAAAAATAAGAGGGAAAGCCCTTCCCATGGTCAGCTGTTTTCTATCTCTTTCACCTTTCACAAGGAAGTTCAATTTTTGTCCGGCAATCACTTGTTTTCAATGTCTATCTTTGGGAAAGTTCATGGAAGGAAAGTTGTTAAGCTCATCTTGCCAAAAATGACCTACTGACATACCTGGTTGGAGCACACTTTGAGGAGTAGAAGAAACAGCGGTCTTAGGTATATTCTATAAATGCGCGCACACACACACACACCCACGTACGTGCATGTGTACTTATTATTACTCTGCAAGCTTGTTTTAAAAGTTTACCTTTTGATAGCTTGACTTTGGGATTTGTTTGTTTGCATGCAGGTTAACAGTTCTCTGGTTTTGCAACGGGGACAGTTTAGTAGGAAGCAGTTACGAAAAGAATACGTATTGTACAAAAAGAACTTTGTAGTGTACTTATATTTCCCACTTAGTGGGTTTTCTGATCTATCTTTGTACAGGTTGGTGAAAAGTTAATAGGTATTTGACTCTTGCCTGTTTGTACTACAGCATAAACACTCATTTTGTTTTTCTTTGTATTTTGTGGCAGTGGCTATAATAGTGTAAATACACAAAAATTCCAGTGCTTCCATGTTGCTGATCTAGCAGGTAAAATTGCTCTTTAATTACCTTTTTCTCTTTACTATTAAATGCTAGTTTTGAAGCTTTGGCCTATACTGATCTTCTCTTGTTCTTAGCGTACATTCTCGGGTTTGGTTTTGTTTTCCTACTGAAACAGTTGTTAAAGTTTCTATATTGATATTTTGAGGATGAAAGCTAATGGAATTGTTAGGTAAGATAGTTTCGGAAGTAGCTTCAGTGAACATTATTTAGGAATGTTTTCGCAGTTAAAAGTTATTTCGGGATGTGGGGCAAGAGCACTTGCCTGTTTTGCTTGACACCAAATCTTTCTTGTAGTGCTGTGTTTACAGGGAAAAGAGTGGGCAACTGCTATAGATTCCACATCAGCATCCACTTATGAATAATCAGGATTCATGAGTTATTTGCCTCATTTTCCAGGTGTTTTCAGCTGTGTTATGTTCTTTCTGCTCTTCAGCAGATTTAGTACAGTAGGATAAATGAAGGCTTGGTCGCTCATTCTGTTTACTTACTCTGTACAAGTTCAACCACGACACGTGCCATTTGTATCGAGTCCGAAACTGATAATAAATTAAATAACCTTGAAGTTATATGTCGAAGGTAATTTGTCTTTTCTGGTCTGACAAAGTTGTAAAGTTTCCCAAAAAAGTTTTTCCAAAAACATTCCCAAATTCAAAATTAAATGTTAGAATTCATTTGAATTTAAAAATCTACGCACTCAAGTAAATTTATTCTATGCATTTTGAATTATGGAAAGTTTTCTTGAAAAATTTTATGGGATCAAATACTTTCTTTATATTGAAATAGGCATGTTTTGTGCAAACGTGCTGTATCCAGTTGTGGATTCTTCTGGCAGGAGAAACTTGTGACCATCCTTGAATTCGTGCGAAAATAATGAGTAAATTCCACTGTAATAAAAGTGTGTAGTTTCATAATGTTTCATCTCTGAAGAATTGTAAATTATACATTTATGTGAATAGCTTAACGAAGATTTAGGTCTGTGATTTTATAACAGAATACATGTCTATTAGGGTCAATCTAGCATGCCTTTAGATATGCCCAGTGAAATTTCATATTCCTGTTTCACAAGATACCCATATTCGTCTTCAAGTTCTAAATAGATTATTTTCTACTTGAAATGCTCATAATCTTCATCACTTGGATTAAATTTATGAGCAACGACTTGTCCGGTTAAGCCTCATTTCGCCCAAGAGTGACTGGTTTCTGATTTCTGACCTAAGTGTTCTATCATAAGACAACGCGGACAAAATTGCCTTTTTTAATCATATTTCTTTCTCAAATAGGCTCTGAAGAAGTTTCTTAATAAAGGGTACCCAAAACCATGAGCCGAAAACAAATTTCAAAGAGGGAATAATTACTTGATACGGAAAAGTCAACAGGATCGTGCCAAATAAGAAGGCAAAGCGAGGAACAAAACAGTAGACCTGTATAGTGTCTCAATCGAAGAAACAGACCCGATAAACAAGAGAGGTAAAACATAAGAAATAATCCCTCAGGGAATTGGTAACTTTCTGACAAACGCAAACAAATTCCTTTTCATTTTCCTAACCGAACTAACCAAGTCAAACAGTGTTAAAAGAGAAAAGATATTGCAGCAGGAACCATGATCACTGAATTTTACTATTGTATTTCCAAAAGTTCTTTCCCTCTAAACTAGATATGTATCCAGTAAAGTACAACCAAGGCAATGTAGCATATCCCCCATATCTCCACATTCAGGTAATCAAATGCCTCACTACCCCCAAAAGTGTTCATTATATGATTATATCCACTGCACATTACTAACTTAGAAAGGTAAACATCAAACCGAAAAAGAAAGAAAATTCTATATACCCCTATTTTTAGCTACCAAGTATTTAACAAAAAGGGCAGCTAATTAATGGGAACCATATAGTTTCTAAATGAAATGCCTAAGCTATACATCCTCTCTCTCTTGTCCTATGCTTTGTGATGTCCCCGGTCATATCTCTGATATCGATCAACGGGTTGAATCAGGCCAAATATCGGAACAAGTTTGGGTTCTCTTTGTCCCTTTCCAAGTAGTCGCGGGTAATCAAATCTTCAATCCGCTTCTTGATGGCCTTGAAGTCAGGCTGCACAAGCACATTGATTAATTTAAGTATTACAAGAACTGTTGGGACCTCTGAGACATAAACAGTCTGACCTATGGGAAAGTCCACCAAACCTATCCATGCCCAAACATTTTACCCACAAAAACAAACTTCTTGTACCAGAAAAGGAAAACAAGCACTTGTTTCATGCTAAACTAATTGCCCAACTAATGACGGGCACTAGGGGCCTGTTTGCTTGTCCGAATATAAAGGGTGGGATAAAATCTTATGAAATTATGTGCGGATATCTAGTGAACTAATTGGCACGAACACTCCTTGGAGGTCCCATACCCGCGTCGGACACGTTGGGGACACGCCGAAAACGTATGGGACACATCATTTGGCATATCCAATTAATTTAATTTAATTTATTTTTTGAAAGGGGACACGCGGGGACACAAATTGGGACACAATGGAGGTAGATTTGAGGGCAAATGTTATTACATAATATATCGGTTAAAATTACAATTAAATGTTTAAAACCCTAAGAAACCCAAACAAATCTACTTTTCATCCCCATTTCCATTTCCATCTCCATCTCCATCTCCACAACGATCTTTATACAGTGGTGCATTTTCTTACTCCAGATATATGACTTTTTTCCAATATATTTGATCATCTCAAACATAATACATTCATCCGGACATCTCTTTGATTTGTATTGATTGTATTGTTATTTTGTTTGAGTAGTATTAATATTTATTCATTAATCATTATCTAGTATGTATGTACATATATATTATATGTAAAAAAAATTTATTGTGTTCCCACCGTGTCCGCATCCTCATTTTTTTAAAAACTCCCGTGTCCCATGTCTATCTCTGCGTCCCTTGTCTGTGCTACATAGCCAATGATATAGAACTGAATATAAATAGAAGGATATCTTGTGTTTGTTTGGTATGGATATCCTAAAATATGGACTTTAATATGGTGAGACTTAAAACTTAATTGTCCACTTTGCCCTCATATAATTCTTACACGACAAGATTGTCCTCCAATTTATTTACCAAATGTTTAGTTTTACAAAGTAAAAATAAAAGAATAACTAAAAAATATTAGTAATTTAGTTGGTTACAAAAAAATACAATTAAATTGAGCCACCCCTTCTTTTTCTTTATGAATTCTAATTAAAAATACTATATTTCACAAGCCTTGATAAAATGATTTAGAACAAATAAGTTTAATTTCTTAGTTAAGCAAATAAATCGAATTACAAACAATATTTTTACGAAGCAAAACTAATGTTTACCAGTTGTAGAATTTTATGGAGTAAAATAATAGATTAACTATAAAAAGTCAACATTATAAAATAATAATTTTTTTAAAAGAACACAAAATACAAATCCTATTGAACCAAACTTCTTGTACTTGAATTTTTTTTAAAAAATGCATGTCAACATAATCAAGACACTCAAACAAATAGAAAATACTACCATAAGCTACACTAATCAAGAAACACCAAATGGCGTTTAGAGGGCTCTAGGTTTTTTTTTTGGGGGGGGGGGTAATCTTGTCATTCATGCCTTATCACAAAGGAGGAAATTTGTAATACCAACCCCCTTATCCTCCTGCTTCTAGGATATAATATTCATCTGGATATTATATTCCGTCTCACAAACAAAACAAACACCTCATTTATGGACCCAAAAAATTTATATCCTAATCACATCCTCCTTATCCCTCAAACAAATAGGCACTAGAATTCCACATCTATATGACGCAAGAACGTCTACTGGAGTGTGTTTATAGGTGTATAAAAAGGTAAATGATTTCACTCATTGTGCTTAAGATATAACGAGGATACGTGAACATACCCAGAAGTTCTCCCATCTTACCCATAAAAAGAAAAACTAACTTTTTGTAGCTCATATATTGAGATGTGTAATACCTTGAACATGCGGCTCAACTGCTCAACACATTCCATTACCAACTGTTGATGACCCAGAACTTTGCGACTCTTCATTATACGAACAATTGAGGCGTCAATACTGTATCGCCGGTCCTTGTCAACATCTTCAACCACCCTCTTCCTTTCGTCCACCGGAGGCAAAGGAATCTGAGTCAACAAAATTTTGTATTACAAGAGAGAGGAACAGGGGAATCGGGTGTAGGCAACAGAAAAACCAAAAAACGAGCATAATTTACCCTGATCCTCCTCATTTTGTCTGTAAACTTGGAGTTGAACTCAAAATAGTCATTTGGAGTTACACTTTTAGTGTTTGGTTCCTTGACAAGAATTTTGTACTTGGCGCATGATAGAGACTGAAGCAACCTTACTAAATCATCATCAGCCAAATTTAACTGGGTCTTGATTTCTGAATAACTCAACCTATCTGATTGATTGAATAGCAAAAGAGCTGCAGCCTGAAAACAAATAGTTTAAGGCAGGCTCAATCCCTGTGTTACAACACCTTGGTACTGTTCAAATAGCAATTTACCTGATAAGTCCCCACAATCAGCTCTATAGGTTTTGGCACAAACTTGCCGTGTATGTTGCAGGTACCCAATGAGTAAATCCATGTAAGCTTTCTATGTTTTGTTTTCGTTTGATAGAATTCCTTGAAAACTTCAACACACTTCACCTAAGAGCGGGGGGCAAGGAGGAAAATTAGATGCCACTTATCATAACAATAACAAGAGTCATAACATTTCTTCCTTCAACTACTATAGTAGAAGTAAATCACACCATCTCTGCCGGAAGACTGAGATCAGAGGATTTATAACTTGGCCAAAATCCAGTTGTAAGAACAGTAACAGTCAAATCAATCCCTGGATTCGCATTAGGGTTACTGCCAAGATACTCCTCAAAATGGTTTTGATTTTCCCTCGCCAATGTCAGATCTGTAACCTGGGATAACACAATCAAATGTCAATCACAATCCCAACTATGTACGTGCAAACAAAAGATAAAAGTGTAGTCTAGTAATCCAAGTTGACTCACCATCCCCTCCATCTTCGATGTGAACTGTCCACCACATTGCTGCTTCAGCTTTGTAAGGATAATTCTTTCATGATCATCATTAGCACTCTTGTCAAAAAGAAGACGACGAGAAAGCTTTTTCCTGCAAAATTACGAAGTAGATGATAAGTACTACTAAATTGCCTCTTTCAGGAGGGATTTGCAACAAGGGAATATTCCCTTCAAAAAAGTTGAAACATGCTAGAATTCTACACCTGTAGAATTCAGCGAAAAGGTCCTTATCACCAATGTAAGCAAGCAACTTCACCACCTGAAGAAATAAAGGAAATGAACTGGTCAGAAAATAATAGATCTATACAACAAAAAAAAAGCAGGATTTCAAAGTAGAGAATCCAGAAGGCTACCTTATCCAATGTTTCCTCAATGGCTTCATCACTCAACTTTTCATTCCCACCCTTCTTGAGCATATTATCACAAAATGAAGCCAACAGCTCTGCACTTGAGCATCCGGAAACTTGCTTGTTGCAGAAAATCTCAAAAGCCTCTTTCAGAGCCTAGGGAAGAAATATTAGCGTGAGCTTTTGGAGGGAATTGGGGAAGAAGAGGACCCAAACCACAAACAACAATCCAAAACAAACCTTGTGAAAGAGAGAGTGGTTTCCAAAACAAACATTCACGTAGGAAAAATACTTGTCATGTAGCTCGATTATTTTTCTGATAAAAACCTGAATAAGAGATGATCACATCAGTTTCTACACTTTCCAACTGCAACTATGATGAATCCTGAATGCATGGCCATGAAATAATTACCTGCTCCTGCGAGCCAACAGCATGCTCTGCCTGCGGAGAAATAGTCATTAGCCCTCAGAAGTTAAAACTATAAGGTGACATCACCCCTCTCACAATTCCAAAACAAAATTCCATTATTTTTCCACATATAAAGTAATTACCAATCAAATTCTATGAGCCTTAATATTTCAAAATCCCTCCTTTCCCTTTGTGCTTGCCTGCGAGAGTGACCGCATGTGGTGGTGAGGGAGAGGGAGAGGGTTGTGTGTGGGTTGTTATTGGTGGTTTTCTTTTTTTTTTTTTTGGGGGGGGGGGGGGGGGGGTTCTGAACTTTTTTGTTTTGGCGGTGGGAGGAACAGCAGGATAAATGTACTTGCTGGAAGTGCTTAACAAGGCTTGATCCCAGTAACTTAATGGTCCAAGAAAACATACAAGAAGCATAGATGGTAAATCAGAATGAACTGACTAGAATCTGTGGTGCTTGCGGATGTGCAACCCACTGAACACCCATATAGTTTGACTATTTATGTCTGATTCCAAGTGATCATCATCCATTTTATTTTTTGGCTCAAGAATATAGATATTTGAAATATCCGTACTCATTGTCTACTGGATACAAACACAAATTGTCGATATCCCACATCCACCATTGGAACCTTCCTTCCCATGCACCCCTTAAAAGATAGAAAAAGAGAGAATGTATGTCTCTAAGATGCGTGAATGCAAAATAAAAACAAAGGAATGAAGAGGGTAAGTGGAAAGCTAACAAACCTATACTGAAGTTTTCCATTTCAGGTAACTTCTAAGGAAGCTAACATAGTTGGTTGGAAGTTTCATGAACTCAAATTGAAGGTGGAGCCAAATAACAAGACCAAAACAGGGGAAAAATCACATTCCCAGGTCCGTTATCAAAAAGGGTGCACTGCTTGACTTTCAGCTCAAGAGGTCAGGCTATTTCTGATTGACCCTAGTGCGAGACTTGGACTTTCCAGTCCTTAGTTATATACTACAAGTGGACATTGATCCATGACTAGGGTCCTTTCTCTCAGAACGGCTATAAAGTATTCTACCTACAGGGACCAAGGACGGGAGAGGTATACTAAAGCTAAATCAAGTCTTCGCTTTGAATCTACTAGAGCATGAGTGACACAAACATCGGTAAGAACTCATCCAATGGAGACAACTTAAAGCCCTAAATCATAAGGAAATAAGAAGTGAAAAGCTTCATTTTACGTAGAGAAAAACTGAGAATAGGTAGTACAAGTGTACAGCCCTTCGCATAGGCAAGGCAATTGATTCATGATGAATCTTAGAGGTCACAAATGGAAGACAAGGCAATAACTTAAATACCTGCAACTACTTACACTGACAACATGTTTGCAACCTCTCTAAAATCAGGTGAAATGTGGATTCTAGGAAGATACCTAGTGGGCCTACGGGCGTGGCCACTGGCTGTAAAATTACTACCGCATAGCCATTTCAAATATGAGCCGAAAGTTACCCTGGAACCAGGTAAACTACCAAAACTACAGTCTGGGACAAGATCCTCAAAATGCACTATTGCTGTTTCCAAATCCCTTTTCCTTGCTTTTGATAGAGTGCGTTTCTGTCCCAACGGTTTGTTTTCAATCTCGAATGTATCATGGCATACTGATAACTTTGCACTTCATAATAGGGAATCCCACTGAGAGACCAAAAGTCCTCTAGCTCAAGTGCAGGTATTCGGACATACCCTAGTTACTTTTGATAGTAACTATTAAATTTATTTTGAAGTTACAAGAGAATATGCTCACGAGGCACAAAATTTATCAACCAAATTGTATGTAACAACTTTTTTTTGCCCTCTGCTCCATATAAAATATAAGGAGAACCACATTTGTCGCAGAAGGAAGATGATATTGACCTTGTTACTTGCCATATCTTCGGCCTGTTGGACCAAGGCCGTACCTTCAGTAGTAACATGCTGCATCAGTAAACCATCAGGAAGTGTCAGCGAGAGATAATACAATCACTAGATGCTTCTTTTACTCAGCAAAACAGAAGATGGCAAGAAAAAAGAGGCAAAAAGAGGAGATCAGGAAGAATCAAGAGGACAGACCTGCTTAAATATATTTGCAACCGGATCCAAGCCTTTAGTAACTTTAGAGAATAGCCTGTACATTCTAGAGAGATCCTCAATCTACGTTGAGAGAACAAATAGAGATACTTTTCACCATGCACGCCTTTGCTCCAAATTGTTATACAAAACTTCTCTATTGAAATGGAATAAATCAATTTCTCGTGATACCTTATCTCCTCTAAGCAAAGCACGGCATCCAGAATTCTCCTTTTCAAGCAGTTGGATGCTATACACCACCAACAACTCATTTTGCACTTTCTACAAAAAGACATACGAGCAAAATTAGCACACATGGACACAGAGAAGGAGGAGGCAGGACACTGGTGTATGATGAAACCTATTGAAATTTAAGCCCCCATTCTTAGGGGATTGGATGTAAATGAAATGTTGACACTTGACACCAGTACCTACAAGCAGTAAACTAAACATTATGAGTTCAGCATTAAGAATTTTTTCCTTCTCCCCCTACATCTCATAAATCCTCGCATTCAACTAGCAACCAAGACTGCAACATTTAAAGCCCAAGGAAAACACATAATTGTGCATCAACTTCAACTACCCAATCATTAAATTCCAGTCATAAAATAATGCATGAAGATTTTTTAGCAAAAAATAAACATGATTGCTATCATGAATCTGTCCACGTAATTCCGTCCACCTTTGTCTGTCAATTGGCTAACTTTCTCTTACTAATAACTCCATCCATGTGATTCTATCCAACTTCAAGCCCTTGTAAAGATAAAACTGTCTGCCATAAGGAAATTATTCTTTTTCTTGTTCATGTAATGTTCAATATAGAAAAGGGACCAACAATATAAAAGGCCAAACTCAATTCCCAATCTTTTGACCCAAAATTAGGAATGACA
This sequence comes from Arbutus unedo, assembly GCA_014822125.1. Taxonomy (NCBI): domain Eukaryota; kingdom Viridiplantae; phylum Streptophyta; class Magnoliopsida; order Ericales; family Ericaceae; genus Arbutus; species Arbutus unedo. The sequence continues at coordinate 12,008 of JABCMJ010023810.1, read as the reverse complement.
ATGGCTATTTGACTTTAACAAAAAACTCCATATTTGCAGACTATGATTGAATGCTGTCGAGGTATCTATATCCTCCCAAAAATATATATACACTGGAAACCATCGAATGATCAACACTAAGCTATCAATTACACAGAGTAAAAAGTCTACCTCCAGTAGCTTTTCTTCACTGTTTGAATGCAAATAATGAGAAACTCTGTCCTTCTCCTTTTTCAAACATTCCTCGGTCTGACGTTTACAAGCTGAGTGTCAGATTGGATCCAAATTGATCAGAAAATCAAACTGAAGTTAAGACATGATTCCAAAAAGAAAAAACCTTGAACATGTAATCAGGACAAGAATTTTCAACAATCCAGTTTGATGCTTTCCGAGAGTAATACGCAGAAGAATCTTTAAGCATGTCATCTTCAAAGTCATTTTCATAATATTCCAATTGTGACATTCCAATTTCAACATATATATCCAGAACATTCTTCAATAAAGCTCTGTCAATTTGCTCTCCTTCCCGTTCTAAGTCAATCTGGCCATAAGCACTGGGATTAACCTCCATTGATTACAGGGTAAAGAAAATTGTAGCATGCTTTAAGCAAGAAACTTACAAGTGCGATAACAGCATCTCGGACTGCACCTTTCAACTCCTGGTAAACCTGAAATTTGAACAAAATCACCATGTATGGTCAAAACACACCAAAAAATTGAAAAATACTTCACAAAATACTTGAACACTAAAATGAGATTGCAAATGAAATAGGAAATGAAGGAAAAACATTAACTAGTAACATACCAGGTCACGGAAGCACGTCAGTCCAACTTCATAGAGACCAGGAAGCGATCTCCTTGCAATAAAATAGCGATCAAGATAAAAGAAGAAGCGAGACAGCCACCTGACCATGATTCTGTGGTTTCCCCATCTTTTAACAAGCTCCCTAAGCAAAAATTCATCATGCTTCTCTCTTAAAGATGGCAGGACCTAATAAGGAAATCAATCACAGCTCAGTGTTAGAATAATAAGAAAACAAAGAAGATGCTACATAGCATCCTTTGCAAGCTTTATATTTTGTTCGGAGGAGTGGTGTTCGATAAAAAGCTCAATTTCTGAGAAAAGATATTTAATCATGAACTTCAAAAGTACATACAGGAAATAAGTTAATATATGCAAAACAGCGTAATTTTCTAGCAAAGGAACATCATTGGTCATCTATAGATGATATGTGTGAAAAAAATGATGGACAGAAGCAGCGAAGCACCATAAACAGAAAACCTAATGACCAACATCAAAATTCTGCTTCATGCTAGTTTGGAAAATTATGCTGGCACCTATGGTGTCAGAAACATATGTTTAGTTTATATCCCATTCCATGGCAAAGGCAGCAACAATGTGCATGAGAAGTAGAAAATTAGACAAAGAAATATTCAGAATACTCAAACATGTAAAAACAATCAACAAATGTCCTCACCGTCAAATTTATGTGTTCTTCGAAAGCCTCTTTATATTTATCGTAGAGCTGCTGGGAGTAATCATAAGGGGGCTTCTGGGTGCACATGTTGTATATAGTGCTGTAATTGTCATTAAGGAAAAAACACCCCATTCAGACAACAGAGAGATAATTTGTTCTTTTTCTGCTCTTATTCTTTTCCTTCACACAAATTTTAAAGGACTAAGGCAAGATAGTAAGGAATACGTGTAGAGCATCATGTAATCTTCAGAACTGAACTGTGGCTCTGGCTCCCCTTCTAGAATTCTCTTCACTTTTGTGATGCCCCGCTCCATAAAATCCCAACCTTCCTCCAACTCAATCATCTTCTGCTGATTCATTTTTTGTTTACACCAATCAATCAAAACTGGAACCTGCAAACAACAGAAATGCATCATCACTAACACATCAAACAATAAGGAATATAATGAACGAAAAACGCCAACCCAAAGTAACAAGTCTTAATAACGACTTTACCCTTTTCTACTTTCATTATTGAAGAAAGTGAAAGGGAAAAGGGCCACGAATGCATGCCTCATATGCTTGTAACAACCTGCTCTCACTTTGTACAATACTGTCCGCTTTGGTTGCCCAAACCCCATGGACTTTCCAATAGGTCACCAATCCTTGAATTGCTCCAAGATGAGCACGCTTAACTGTGAAATTCCAATGAATTTTGGCACTCTTGTGACTTTTTAAAAGGCCTTGTACAAAGAACGTTCATGATCTATTATAAATACTACCGAATTTGCATCCATCAAACGATGTGGGACCCTTGTCCACCCATCCGGACGTCCCATTAAGATTCCATCTCCTGGACGCCAGCCTCGCAAGGCAACCCATTTATATGGGTTTAGTCACAATTTTAAATTGGTGAACAACCAAGCATCAAAATATTAAACAAATATTGAAACTACAGTTTAACTTGATTTTAGTCTAGATTCATTCACGACTCGGATACGTAGGCAACCAACTATATGGGTTCAGTCACAATTAGTGTACATTATTTGAATGTGGGTGGCATGATTGGCTAAGGATTGAGTGCCAACCAACAACGTTATCAAGAACAACGGTTTGATACTGCCCGGCAAAAACAAACAAATAATGAATGCATAGCACATCCATTGATAAACACAGAAACAGCTCATGCATGAGTAATCATACGCCAAAAACGCTTAGAGATCAATATAGTCGGCATCTCTAATTTATGAGTAAGATTTATCAAACCGTGACTTTGGATAAAACCCTAGAAATCTATGGCGGAACAAAAATTCAAAACAATGCCAGTAAAATCTACAGTCGATTGGACGCTTAAACAATGTAGGCAGCAACAGAGAGGGGGAGGGCGGCGGAACTAGTACAGTATTGAAAAGCATGCCAGGGAAATCGATAGTCGATTCAAGCTAGAAGAACGCGTAATAGAATACCAGAGTACTCGATAGATGCAGAAGAACCCTAACCCTGAATATCGCACCTGCTGCCCCCTGTAATCTTGAGAGAGTGAAAGGCTAAGAACTCAGAAGGCGGTGGGGGTGAAAGGAGTGGGCTGCAGCTATTTATATGCTGGAAAGTCATGGTGAAAAATCATATACACCCCCTCATCTATCACTGGCTATCACTTGACCCTCTCAAACTTTAGAAGTGATCAAACAACCCCCTTCAAGTATTGTAAATAAATGAAAGAGTGACGACGTTAACAAAAAAAAAAGTGTGCAATTACTTAACTGCCCTTTTACATTAGGCCTATTGAGCTTATGGCCTTCCATTTATCATTTTTTAATTATATTTCATGCTGCAATTGCTTGGCTTATTTGTGGATTTGTAATTATTCTAGTTTTCGAATCAGGTAAAATTTAAATAAAAATTGTTAATTTAAAAAAAATAATTAATCGGGTTCAGCAATGAGATGTTCTCATACACGTATGTGTTATTGTGTTCGAAGAAAGAATAGTCAATATGAGAAAGACGATTCACTTATTTGTCAATTTGAGTATGACAATTCATTTGTTTTTCGATCCGAGTAAGGCGGTTAACAGTCTTGAATTATATATAAAACGTAATATTAATTATTTCGAGACAGTTCTAATCAGATAGAGACAAAAATAACTAATTCAACTTATAATAAAGAATTCAAACTCTAGCCGCAAAAAATAAATTCTGAATAATCTAACGCGAATCTATTTTGTTATTGATCAAAAGACACTTCAATTTTGTTTGCAATGCAGAATTAAAGAGCTAAAAAGATTCAAGGTTGATTAAGAATATCCACAGTAGCCTTTTTATTTTTTTTGACTAAATTATGAAGGAATTTCTCATTTTTTATTTTAAAGAGTTATATTTTTTTAATATTTTTTGCTATCTATTCTAATTTTATTAAAATAATTTTTTTATATTCAATTATAAGAGAAAAAAATATATGAGAGGCTCCCTAAACATAAGAATAATTATAGCAATAATAAAATAAGGAATAAATATGAAAAAGACTGACGTGAGATTTTTAAAAAAAATTCCTCCTCGAAATAAGAAAAAAGGAAAGTAGAGTAGATTGGTGTGGATGCTCACAAAATTAATAAATAAAAATCTGTTGCTATTTTATTTAGAATAAATATTGGTAAATAAATATCCAACCCAAAAATAGTAGGATTAGTTAAACGGGTCAGGCTATATAAATAAACAAAATTACACGGATCGAGTCGACTTCTGTCACTTCATCTCTCGACCGTATCTTGACCCTTGAATCCACCCGTCGCCGTCCCGCCTGGCTAGGGCACAGAGACTACAGAGTCCCACAACTTTCGCCGTCGTCGTAGCTTCGCGGTATCGCTGGGCAGGAAGAGTCGCCTCTCTCTCTCTCTCTCTCCGTGAATTCGCATGTGTCTGTGCTCAATTCAAAGGGCTGTATTCGCAGCAACGAAGGCCAAGCCCTAGCTATTACTCCGATCGATTCAGAGGTTAGCGTAGAGTCGAATACCCATGCGCGAATTTGTTCGATCTTTTGTGCTGGGGTCAGAAGATTCAGTTGTTACGGTTGAGAATGGAGGCATTGAAGGAGAACCAGTTGCAACTGTCCGCTTGCAGCTCCGAGTCGTCGTCTTTGCAGGATTTATTATTATCACAGAAGGAGCTTGTTCACAGCCAGATCGATCAGCTGCAAAGAATCGTTCTGACGCAATGCAACCTCACAGGCGTCAATCCCCTTTCTCAAGAAATGGTGAGTTGCTTCTTATATCTGGTGTTATCTGACCCATTTGCTATTTTTTGCTCGCGTTAATTCTGTTATATATTTGGCCTGTGAGAACGGTGGAAAAAGGAAAGGGAAAGAAAACGAAACATTGGATTTCTTGCGTTATGTTTATTTTTGTTTCCGCGAAGTGAAAACTCGACCTGATTAAAGCAAACACGTGGATGTTTTTCTATATTTGGTAGAGGAATAAGTTTAAGTGTCAGATTGTTAATTCGCTGTTGCTTATTGCTTTTATTGGTCAATCCAAAATTTCGAGGGTTGACATTCACTTGCCTATTTCCCCTTACATTTGAGATGATAAGGAAACACCATAAATACAGTTGCAATGTAACATGCTAAGGAAGCCACTTAAGAGGGAATTGTAGATGCTGGCAAGCTTACAGCTTTTCCATTTCACATGGAACCTGGTATGTGTTTACTGGGTCTTGTTTGGTTGCTTGATGTTGGGAGTTAAACTTAAATTGATAAAAAAAAGATGTGTTGTAAACAAATGGTTCTGCATTAGTGCAGTTTATCTCAATTTAGGATGCAAATCATTGGAGTACATGGCTTGTGATTATAAAGCCTTAAATCTTTACTCCCCCTCCCCCTCATGACACCCATCGATAGAGGTGGAAAGCAAAGAAAAGAAAGTAAAATGTTGATCGTGTTACTGTTAGTGAATGCTTGATGCAATGCTGGTAAGAGTCAGTTGTTTGGCACAAGAACACTTTGAAAGACATCACTGTGTCTGGCAGAATAGCAAACTGCTCAAATTGTGTGTTTTGCAGCATCTTGTTCTTATTTGCAGTTAGTGATAGGTGTTCATGGGGGCAGCTGCTGTTGTCATTAATTCTACATGAAGGAATATAGTCTTGGTGTTTATTACGAAGCTTTTAATTTGGAAACAGTGAGATGATTTATAGGCTTCAATCTTCAGTGCTCTTTTGTAGTTTTGTTTTTTGGCTGGTCTTGTCTTTGGAGTTCATTATGGTTGAACCTCCTCTCTTCTAAGGGGATTCCCCTCGTTTTCTCATATATGACACTAGTTATCTGAAAAAGAATAACTCGGAATAGTCTCAAGCAACTGCTGTTATTTTATATCCATTTGTTTAGTGAATGTAGCATAGTGAAAGATATTGGGAACAAGGAAATAATAATTTACCCGAACATGTTTCGTTAGTGTGGTGTTGAACTCTTGCTTCCTCAGTTTTTATTTTTTTGAAGTATTTCTGAATGTCACACTGTGAATCATCATTTTCCTAGTTAATAACACGCGAACTGGTTCCGGGGTCTGCTGTTCAAGAAATATTTGTGAAGAAGTTTTCAATTACTCAATATGATTGTTAAAGCATTATATTTTTTACAAGTTCTGACTAATATTTATTTATTTATTTTCATTTTTTGTGTTAATGTGCAGGCAGCAGGAGCTTTGTCAATTAGAATTGGTAAGTACTTGTGTTGGGATCTTATTAGCTTACATACATGATTTGGTCACTTTGTTTTGAACTTGGCTGGTGTTGACATTTCCTAAAGAAGAAAGGTGATTAAGTTTCTTTTAAATAGTCCATTTAGTATTTTTTTGAAACACCTACACATAAAAGCTTCAATTCTACGAGACACGTGTAGATATTTTACTTCAAAGTTTGTACGGCATTCTATTGACATAATCATTTATTTATGTTGCCATTTTTGTATGTGTCGACTAGCTATTCTTATTTAAACAATTTTTAACTCATGCTAATTGTTTAAATCAGGAATTCATTCTGCTGGATTACTGTTACCCACAATTTATTGTCCTCTTTGGTGATTTAGATGAAGGATGATAACTAGAGTTTATTTATTGATTTATTTAATCAGAACATTGTTGTCGGTAATTGTGTTCTTGTAAATGGCAATTTTCTTTTTCTGTTGTATAGACTATGTTGAAGATTTCCCAAAATTGATTTTGCAGGCAAAAGACCTAGAGATTTGTTGAACCCTAAGGCTGTAAAGTATATGCAGTCAGTCTTCTCAATTAAAGATGCAATCACCAAGAAAGAATCTCGTGAAATGATATTAAGAGATGGGGAAATGGCTTTTTATGCTTGATTCTATATGAGGTCCCAATTGCTCTCTGTTGCATCATATTGAGTTTTCCTTGAAAACTAACCACCGTGTTCTCGCTTGTTTTCCCCTTTGAGCTACCTGAACCATCAAAGCTTGAATTTTGCTTGAAAAGAGGGGGAAAAAAGGGGAATTTTTCTTGCTTTTAAGTGGAGATTGTGTCATGGTGGTGTCTGTGGTCTTCACTTCTTATTTGTACCATTTGTGGGTTATATTCCTGTTATGTGCTTTAGGCAAGTGTTTACGAATATTCAAGGTTGCTGAACATGTCAATTGGGTGATATTTCAAAGTCATGTTTGTTTTGATGTAAATCACCTAATTCTAATACTTCCGTCTTTGTATTCATAGGTCCGAGATTTTTTTACCAGTAGACGTTCAAGAGTAAGAAGATTTGTTCGGTTGTCAAGGGATAAGGCACTTAGATCTAATACGCCTGTGGAGGTGGATGATAGGGACCCAACAAAGACTGATCCCTTAATGCCAATTTATCCAGTTCCTTTAATGGTGCAAGATGCGGTCCCAGTTAATGCTGAATCCACAATTCCTACTCATCCTGTTCCCTTAAGGGTGCAAGATGGGGTCCCAACGAACACTGGATCCACAATGCCAACTTTTCCAGTTCCCCTAAAGGTGCAAGACGAGGTCTCAATGAACGCTAATCCTTCAATGGCAATTTATCCAGTTCCCTTAAACGCCGTGGGGCCTGTCAGCAGTGAAGGACCTTCTTGTTCCACGCAGGAGGAAACTTTACCTGGTTTAGATGACTCTGACAGACATTTTGTGGAGAATATATTTAGTTGGATGCGGAAGGAAGAAAATTTTTCGGGGCAGGTGAAATTGATGGAGTGGATCTTGCAGATTCAGAATTCTTCCGTGTTGTATTGGTATTCGTCACTTCATATTATAAACATGAAAAAAAAATGTATCCTTGTCGTAGGCTGGGTCCCTTGACCTTGTTACTCTCTTGTGTACTCACAGGTTCCTAACGAAAGGTGGTGTGATGATTTTAGCGACATGGTTAAGTCAAGCAGCCATTGAAGAACAAACAAGTGTTCTCGATGTCATTCTTAAGGTATACACTGGTAGTGGAGGACATGGTTGCTTTTTCAATCTGAAACCGAAGCTTATGGTTGGTTAATGGTTCAATTCCAGGTTCTGTCCCACCTCCCCCTGCACAAAGCTCTCCCTGTACATATGTCAGCCATACTTCAAAGCGTCAACAGTTTGCGCTTTTATAGGACATCAGGTGTGGTTTCAATTCAAATACTTGTTCTTCTCCTTTCTCGCTCTTCCGCGACTGCTCTCTGTACATATCCATACATCTACATGTCCTAAGATATACTCGTAAGATAATTATCAGAAAGGAAAAGATAAAATTATACTGGTGAGAAAAGGTATTACACTGGTAAGCGTTGCGGAGGGCTCAATTATTTGTTTACTTGTTTAGTGAATGTCTATGTACATTGGGATTTTGAGCGTCACACTTTACCTTGGAAGTGGAGGTTTGAATCTGAAGATCATATATTCTTTACACACGCAGTACTTTTGTAGAACATGAATTACAGTCGAAGTATGTTTAGTGGAGGGCATGATAAGAGCTACCTTTTGATGATATAATATGGCCATATAGTATTTTTTTAGCTTCATGTTCTGAATGTTCTTTTTGGCATTCGTTTCCCGAGCTACACACATAAGGAGAGATAAATTTGTAGTTCAGCTGTGTACTTTGTGTTCTCTTTGATGTTTTGGATCTCAATCTCATTTATCTGATTTGAAGATCAGACATTTCAAACAGGGCAAGGTTCCTGCTATCTAGATGGAGCAAAATATTTGCAAGAAGTCAAGCTATGAAGAAACCGAATGCTGTAAGATCCTCAACTGATGCGCAGAATGAGATGCTGTTGAAGCAGAGGTAGTAACATATCCTGTTATATTATTCTTTGGAAAAGTTCACATAACTACATTTCCCCTAATTATGCTCTTACAATGTGCAGCATTAGTGAAATTATGGGTGCTGAATCACGGGAGGCCAAAATTGATGTCCCTGTAAGTGATGTATAGTTTGCAAATAATCGTTGTTTGAAGCATGCTTATCTTGTGGATGATTTTGATTATCTTTCCTTGCTCAACAGGAAGATACACTTGCTCCCTCATTTGAAGGGTCAGAGAACTTCAGGTATTTATGTAAATGAAATATGTCAGGTGAATACCAAGAGTCTTGTAGTTCATATTTGGTATTGTGGGGCATTAAGCATGAATTTTGTGTGCAGAAAACTGGAACCTCTGCAGCCACTGAAACTGCTGCCGGCACCAGTTGATGATTCTAGTAAGAAGCTTGTACGAGGGGTATCTTCATCCCGTATCCTACACATTTCTTTTGATTCTTTTGGAAATCTTACTACACGCTTCAAGGGAATACATATTACAAGGACTGGAAGTAGAATCCATTTGACTATTATCTTTGACTAGAATCTATTTCTTATCAACTTAGCTTCATCTCTGAGGTGTGTACGGCTTGATATATATAGTGGTACTTCTGGGGTATGTCAAAAGCTATAGACATATATTTTGGTACTTGTTTTGCGTAACCGGTACATATTTGGAAGTACCATGCAAAGCAAAGTACCGGTACTCAGTACGTTACGGGTACTATAGGGTTTTAGAAGTTACCATGCTTCATGGATTGAACTATCCCCCTAGAATATAGATTCAGTCTAGTAGAGTCCTTGTGGTAATAGATATACCTGATCCTTTAAAGACACTGAATTTAACCATTATAACACTAAATTATTCACCTTTAATAGCCTTTGTTTTTGGAATGCAACGTGGTGCCTTTTTAAAAACAAACCAGTTTAGCTATTTTCCTATATAAACCTTAAAGAAGTCGAATTCTGCCTATATTAAATCGTAACCCAGAACCTACTTGGACCAAGAAACCACTAGAGATGGTGTTGTCAACAGCCAGGTTTTCTTTCATTTTTATTAGTCTCACAACTAAATTTTTTCTGATTCCACTTTCCTTTCACTTAAGTTGATTCCGTAGAAAATGTTTGGTTGTTGCCATGGTCTTTGATGGAATCTCATATTCATCACTCTGTATGCTTCACTAGTGCATATATTAATAGCTATGGAGGCATACGCCATGTGCATGTGATTTTCCTATTTCTGCGTTGTGTATGGACATACCCGGGTGAATTGCCTTGACTAATCATAGAAACTAGAGAACGGAGAAAAGTTCTTATGGTGGAACAACCTGGTCAAAAATCGGCTGCCAGAAGCCTGCCAGTTGCAAGATCGGTAACTGCCAGTCAAGAGCGCCCTTTATCGGCAGATGATATCCAAAAAGCAAAAATGCGTGCTCAGTTCATGCAAAGCAAATATGGAAAATCCGGTGCCTCTTCTAGTAATGGGCACCAAGTAAAGACTGAAGGTCCAATCAAATTTTCCTCTTCTCCGGCTAGAACTTTGCTTTCAGTTTCCAAAGCTCATGTTCGGCCTCAAGTTGAGGAAAATAAGGAGCCTGTGGTGCTTCCCCCGCAAGGTTCTATTCAGCAGGTAACTCCTGTTGGTAATAAGAAGAATTTGGACCTATATGAACCTTTATGGAAGAAGTGCAAGAGGGTACAGATCCAGTGGCAGACGCCAGCAGGTACATTTGCTTCTAGTGCTCCATCATTAACTGTTTCGAATGTTTGTCAAATTATCTGGTGATGAAAGAGCTAGTCCTTCGGAAGTGAAAATAAGCACAGTTTTTAGGATGTGACAAAATTAAAGGTAGATATTAGTGGATAACTATCTTCCATCGTATTAACATATGGGAATGAACATCTTCTCTTATAACATGTGCTGACTTTAGTTTCTTTCTTTCTTCTTATTGGTTAGATTATATCCTTGTAGAATCAAATATTGAAATCAATTTTTTTGGTGGAAATTTTGAGCATATGTTTATTTTTTGTCAGTCAACCAAGAAAATGGTGTGATTTTACCATTTCACGAATCCTATTGCAACGACAATACCAGGCAGGCATTAGTGGTAACTTGGAAACCAAGATCAACCTCTTGATACAAATCACAAAAATGCCTCCATAAGTGAAATTTTGGATTGCGTCCTTTCAAATAATTAGGCACAAAAGGACATGATAAACTACAGTGTGTTTCCTATATATTAGTATATACTTGGCATTGGTCAATTTCTTATGTAATAAATGGCCAATTTCTTATGAAGAATATTAAAATCATTGAATCATCATCACCCATGGAAGAAGGTCAGGACTATATCATGGATTGTTGTAGCTAAGGTATACACCAATATGTTTTAATCTACATAACCTACCGTGGTTTGGAAAATTGTTCCTGTCTTAAGAGGCAGAAAATTCTCAGGTGCCTCCGCAGTTGACGAAAATTGGTCATCCTGTTGCAGTGAATTTGTGACTTCTTCGATATCGTGATGATTCTGTTACCATAGAATATGTAACTGATTTTGCTCGCTAACTATTTTTCCACGAGGCCATTGTATGGACTTTTTAACACTAGAAATTTCATTTGAATTTCTTCACACAAAAGAGCGCGTGAGAAATTGTTATTTGACCAACTTAACTGTTTGAATGCGGTGCAAACTCAACAAATTGAGCAGTACATCTAACATTTGCTAAGAAATGTATAATTCATGTACTCTTAACGTGGGCGTGTAATACATAAAGTGGAAGTGTAGTCTACACAATGCTTGCTTACGCGTAATACTGCATTTTCCAAGCTGAATATGAGGATCGATGTTGTTGCACTTTTACTGCCCAATGCAAACAGGGTACGGTTAGCTGAACTAATGCTTCGGAGGGTAATTTAACAGTCGGATGACTTAATCAAAATGGCCTGCTTATACCCGAGTCTATAAACTTATGTCCTGTTGAACTACAAGAAGAAAAAAGCGGAACCTGACTATGCTAATCGCGGTCTATTAATTTTTCTTTTCCTGAGGGTTAATAAGTCAGATTACTAATAGTGGACGCTTGATGTATCCTCCCTCCCCCTTGTAGATTCAAGTGATCCTAGAGAGAAAAAGATGGTAGTCTTACGAACCACTTGAGCTAAGCTCAAGTTTGATAATCGCAGCCCTTCATGAGTGCCATTTTAACATTATTTCAACAGTATACCATTCAGTACATTGAATTCGTAGGCCGTTTGTAGGCAACAACATGCTTTCTTT
>JABCMJ010023806.1:0-11640 GCA_014822125.1 Arbutus unedo | reverse complement strand
TTGGTGACAAAATTAAATTTTGTCTTCCACTTTTGTCACCATATATGGTTTTTGTTGTAGTGACATACAAAGTTCTCTCTAATAAGGGATCCCTCACTTTACTACGGTTAAGATTTCTTATTTCCTGATCAAATTTTGGTGATTTGATCCATTCAATATGTTTAAAATATATTTTTAAGGGTACCCATAAGAAATTGGCTCAAAACAATACTGAGAAGAGTTTGATCTAAGCAGTTTTTTATAAATGCTGGTAGGAACAGTTTTATGAAAAATTGAATGGATCAAGCCCTTCTCGGTATTATTTTGAGCCGATTTCTAGAGAGTGTCCTCAAAAATATGTTTTGAACACATTGAACGATTCGGATCATCAAAATTGGATCAGGAAATAAGAGGTCGGGGAAAAATGCTTGGAGTTATTTATTTGATTAAAAATTTACGGGTCATTACACTATTCTTCTATTTTTTTTCCCTTCCGACGACACCAATCAATTTTTTATAGGAACTCGTGTTACTATTAGTTTCTTCTTGCTAACACATTCAAAATCCTAAAATATATGCCATGCAACAAAAAATTGTTGGGTAATTTACTTCTTCTTGTTTTCTTAAATTTCGGATTAATTTCCAAGTTTTTGAAGATACACTAACCATTTTTGCCAAGGTTGCCATTGGGAGAAAAGCACATGCATCACAAAAAACATGGTTGGAGTTATGCAATAACTATCATTTTTCTTTTGTTCAAGACGAGTTGCACATTGAACTTGGACAAGAGTTTGAGTAGAGAAGTTATTGAGTGTACCTGGGGCACCGCCACGTGGTGCCCCAACCCCATTCACAATTACACATTCATGTGGAAAGTGGATTGCTGCACCGCATGGCAGTGGCCCAGAAGCACCCAATAATTTTTCCAAGTCTTGTCGCTTGGTAAGTGCAACTCTCAATATATCAAAATAATCGAATTACGCAATAACAGTGGCATATGTGAAAGGATAAGGTGAATTTGATTTTTATGGTTCATTTGTTGGACCAAGGTTTACATTATTGACACAGAATCAAGGAATAAGTTATTAAATAATCATATGGTTGACTTACGTGTTTAATGAGTGTTAGGGTACGTTCACACCTACGTATAAGTACTAGTGTCAAGGGAGGTTGTCTAATTCATACGTAAAACACAAGGGCACCAAAAATAGCCATGTTAGTAATATTCTTATCTTTAATTTTGTAGGGTAAAGTTTTGTTGACAAGGATTGAGAGCATTTCATGCACAATATTGTAGATGTTATTTAACATGGTTATACAATAAACTTTAATAGGCATGTATGCTAGTTTTAGGGATTTCCATCTATACATGTTGCACATGTGTTCCATCCTTTACATAAGTGTCAAGTGTCCGCCACGGGTACACCATTCCATTATGCACATGCAGACTCATACAAAAAAGGCATCGTATGAGGTTGGTGGTACTTATATAGGGTATTTGTTGCTTGTTAATTGGTTTTTTGCATCTTCTTTGAGATCAATGTTCACCTACAAGTCATTTCAAGGCTTATTCGTTTTATGGACTCTAATCAACATAAGACTGATAGTTCATTGTTGCAGGAGTCTGGGTGGGTGTTATGGAGCTATTTCTTGGCTTTGCCCTGTTTCGTATGTGTTATGAGTTTTCAATGAAAGCCAAAGATGAGAGTATTGGACAAACCAATGGGATGATATGGCAAGATCTGAATGACAAAAGTAATGGCATGAAAGAACTATTGCTAATCATGGTTGCAGAATGGTTTGTGTTTCTTTTTGTCTTATACTGCATTGAGAAAAAGGGTTCTATATTTTGCTATCGAATGAATCCTTCATCTTCCCAGAGGATTAGTTTGACAGCTTTTGACAGGGTGGAGAAAGCTGATGTAGCCTTGGAGGTAAGTCTTTTTATTGTCCTCATGTATTTTGGGATTTAGACTGTGAAATTGAAATCTGGGCACCCATGAAAAGAGATGTTATGTATATATGCCAAATTTGAAGCACTAATTTGAAGCTTGAAAATAAAACAAATTTCCTTATGCACATGGAAGCAATGTCATCAATTGACATACTGTCAGACTTCTCTAGATCCATGAAATTAGAGGACATGGCCCTCCTATAATAAAAATCCCCTCTTCTCTATGCCCTCCTGGACATGGAGGACTATCCTGTTCCACCTCCTTTAATCAATATCCCTTTCTTTGCTTTTAGTTTCTCGATAAAGATATGTGAAATTGTAGATACGGAGTTGAATCACATGATTCAATTTGATTTCCAATTCTACACGGACTCAAATCATATTAATTTAGAAAATGTGTCCAACAGGAGAATCAAAAAATCTTGGATTTAGTGATTCTCACAACCCTTGTTCTTCTCCATATGAAAACGTTATAGAAATTTTCGTTCCATTTGGATGACTTTATTGGGTACGTGACTTCTAGGCTCAATTGGTGAATATCACCCATGCATGGTAACTTTGTCACCATAGTGTAAAATTAATTACGTATTTCTTGCTTTGTGCCTTATACTGGTGTGTGATTTTTTATTAAGTTTCCATCACTCTTGAGATGTGCTTAAAATAAGTGCCTTATTATTTTTCTCTTATTTTGGCAGAGGGAAAAGGTTGAAGAGTTGCTACTCGAAGATGTTCTACGTCGCCCGAATAGAAGTTACTCTATTATTTGTGATAACCTCAAGAAAGTGTATCCGGCAAAAGATGGAAATCCTGTGAAAGTGGCAGTTAATGGGTTATCTCTAGCTTTGCCACAGGGGGAATGTTTTGGTATGCTTGGCCCAAATGGTGCAGGCAAAAGCTCTTTTATCAAGATGGTCTGTATAATAATGGTTTTAGCTCTTCAATTTGATATTTAGGGAGAGTTTATATCACTAAATTGTGTCCTTAGTCCTGCAATCATCAAATCATGCTCTCAATCAAGATTTCATAGTTTCATCACCCTCACATTTTTCTTTTTGCGAGACACAGAATTGACATAAGAAGAGAGATCCCTTTGTGTCCCTTTCTCACTTTCTAACACATCTCCCGCTTAATTGGCAAACTAAATGAGAGAGAGAGAGAGAGAGAGAGAGAGAGAGAGAGAGTAACCTTTCTCTTCATTTGTAATCCTTTCACGAACACATCAAATGTAGTTCATAGCTTTATTTTTGTCAATTCCTCCATTACATTCAACTATCACTGTGATATTCTTTCTCACCAAACAATCCAAATTGAACCAATCTTTACTTTCTGTTCAATTCGATTGGTTACATGAGTCCATTTTGTTATTCTGATCCTTCAAGGTTATATGTTCAATTAAATTACATAGATTGATATCCTTTTTTTAGCACAACATGCTATGTCAGTTTAGTTATTCTTCTGCCCATAGCATTCCCATTAGAAATAATGTGTTTTATGTTCTTATACACACTAAAAATGTTACTAACAAATTTGGCTGGTTTATGTTTTTAAGAAGTGCATATATCCTTGCTCACAGATGATTGGACTAACAAAGCCGAGCTCTGGGACAGCGTTTGTCGAGCGTCTGAACATAGAGACTGACATGGAGAGAATATATACCAGCATGGGTGTATGTCCTCAGCATGAGTAAGTTTGAATGATCTTCCTTTATTAGTTGTTACCATCTCTTCTTTGCTCCAGAATTGGAAAGTGTTTTCATTCTCTTGAGCAATCATGCAGCTTGCTCTGGGAATCACTTACTGCAAGGGAGCACCTACTTTTTTATGGAAGACTTAAGAATCTTAAAGGCTCTGCTTTAAACCAAGTAAGACCTTGCAATCTTCTATATCTTATGTTCAGATCCATTTTTATGTCGAAAGTAGTTGGGGGAAATCCATAAGGAAAAGCCATTTCTCAATTATCAATCGTTTTTAGTTTAGAAGAATAAAGTTGGAATGGAATGTTCTTTTAATATTCATCCCATTGTTCAGTTTTCTAAAATGTGAAAAAAATGTACATAAAAATTTTGGGGTATGACCATCAAGTCATTGCTTCCCAAAAGGAATCTCGTAGGAAGGGGAAGAAAAAACACTCTATTTTATATTAGAAGTCAGACTCATGTTACATTTCAGCAAACCAACTACTCATTTGTTAGGATATGGACTCAACGTTTAAGAATCATTCTTGGTGAAGTAAAAGAGACATCTCTACTATTATCTATGGAGGAAAATTCAATTTAGGTTGTGTTTGGATGCGAAGAGGATTATAATGTCTAAAAAATAACTAAGGGTGGAAGGGGATCTGAATATTGACAACTTTGAAAATTTCCTAGCATCTCCTATTGTGTACTTTGCAGGCAGTGGAAGAATCCCTTAAAAATGTCAATCTACTAAATGGAGGGGTTGCTGATAAGCAAGCCGGAAAATACAGTGGAGGTATGAAAAGGAGGCTTAGTGTTGCCATTGCGCTTATTGGAGATCCCAAAGTATGTCCTAATCTATGTAGTTTACCTTGGCAATCAGATCATTTTTGGATATTCGTATCCTTTTGTCATGCTAATATCATGTTCTTTCTAAAATAACTCAAAAAATACAAGATTGTCTACATGGATGAACCAAGCACAGGACTAGATCCAGCTTCAAGAAACCAATTGTGGAACGTTGTGATACGTGCAAAGAAGAATCGAGTAATTATCCTCACCAGTACGTTCTCTCTCTCTCTCTCTCTCTCTCTCTCTCTCTCTCTCACTCACAAACTAAAAAAAATGTTCGCATTTCAATAGTTTCAATTATGTTTCACGCAATCGTTTATGTTCACTTTCACTGAGAATGCTCAATGGTTTCAGCACATTCCATGGAAGAGGCAGAGCATTTATGTGAACGATTAGGAATATTTGTGGATGGTAGCTTGCAATGCATAGGAAATGCAAAACAGGTAATGTTTATGGTTTTTTATTTGCCTATTTCTTGATATAGGGAGAATTTCTTTATTATTGATAAGGTATATTGTGGGCTTGCGAAGATCCACTAATCTAATCTAATTTGTCCTTGGGATCCGAATAGCGCTTGTAGCATGCACAGGGAATGGCAAGTTAGTGCCACCCAGCTGTTACCAGCAAGATGGTACTCCGATGCTTACATTAGAACACGTGAGATGAAAAATCAATAGTGATTGCACTTGTAATTGATTGCGTACATATTTTTGCCATGTAATCTCGTATTTATAAGGCATCATGTGCCTTTATTCTGTAATCGAATATCTTGGAATTCTTTCTTTATTTGTCGTGGATTCCATTATGGGTCCTTTCCCAAATTGGCCATGACCAATTCTGGTTGTTTCCTCAAAGTGTAAGAGTTTCCTAAACATGAACCTTGCTACATCCTTATGCTTTTCTTTTCGGGCTACCTTCCACTTTTAGAAGGGACCTAGCTGTTTGTACAGGTGGCCAATTAGCTACTCCACATAGTGTTAACCCAAGTTGCCGACCCAACCTTTTGTTCATGCTAGAAATCTCCACACGGGTCGGTTATTTGGTGCAGCCGTGGCTCACACTGTCCACCCAGCCCACGGTTCACTTTGGACAGTCTTTAGCCCAATGTCATCCTTGGCAATCTCATCTTTAGCCCGGCTGGTCAGTGGTCGGTAATTGGGTCGCTCTAACAATTTGGCCTCTACTATAACAGCCCCTCAACCGAGCGTCGACTCGGTTGATGATTCATTGATAGGAGTGGTCGAACTAATAAAGTCACAAGTTCCTAATACATGACATATGTCTCCCTTTGATTGGCTGGTAGTTAGGCTAATGTTTTATTTCGTACGCATCGGTTCAGGCACAGTTACTCATCTCCATTAAGATCTTGGTAGGTATTCTTTCAACCGATTGAATGCTTCCTCACACTTAGAGGTCCAGTAAAAGGCCTTCCTCAAAATCATGAAGAAAGGCAAGCACTAGTTAGTTGCCCTGCTGATGAATCGATTCAGGGCAGCCATTCATCCCGTCAAATATTGAACCTCTTTCACCATTTTGGGAGATTGCATATCGATCACATCTTATATTTTCTTGGGACTTGCCTCAATCCCCCTCCTGTAGACTAGAAAACCTAAAAACCTTTTAGCAACCACTCTAAAGGCGCATTTCCTAGGTTTCACTTCATCCCATATTTCTCTCAGCACCGTGAAGGTCTCCTCCAGATAGGCCAGATGATGGGTTTCCTTCTTGCTATTAAACAACATGTCATCCACATACACTTCCATATTTTTTTCAATTTCGCACTTGAACATCCTGTTGACCAGCCGCTCATAGGTAGCCCTTGTGTTTTTTAGCCCAAAGGGCATCGTCTAGTAGCAGAACAACCCTCTCTCAGTGATGAAGGCCATCTTTTCCAAGTCGGCTGGGTTCATTTGGATCTGATTGTACCCTGAGAATGCATCCATAAAGCTCGACATTGATTCAACCAATTGATCTACCCTTCATAGTGGGTAAGTATCCTTTGGACATGCCTTGTTGAGGTCCGTGAAGTCCACACACATCTTCTACTTTTTGTTGGACTTTTTGACTAGCAGGACATTGGCTAGCCAGTTGGGTATTGCGCCTCCCGTATGAACCCTACCTTCTCCAATTTTTCTACTCCCTCTTCTATCATCAAGCTCTTCTCCCTCCCAAATATCCTGGGGTTCTGCTTGACTGGGCGAAAGAGCGAGTCAACATTTAGGTAGTGCAACGTGACCTGGGGGTCAATTCCTACCATATCTCCATGCGACCAAGTGAACATGTTTGCATTGTGTCTAATGAATTGTACCATTGCCCTTTTTAGGTTAGGGCAAAGTCCCCCTCGGATCTAAACTACCCTATGATTCCTTCTTTCCTCCAACTACACTTGCTCTAGTGCCTCTACTAATTCTCCGTGTTTCTCCTCCTTCTCATCACGCACCTCCATCGCATCAATCACCATTATCTCTTGGGGTTCCTCTTGCCCAAGAGTGACAATTGTGCACTCCCTAACCTCTACCTGGTCCCCCTGTTGCTCCCCTTTGCCATGCGTGGTGGGGAACTTCATCACCAGGTGATACCCGGACAGTACCGCTTTGATGATGTTAAGGGCCATTCGTTCCAAAATCGCGTTGTTATCCTAGAGGTGATCTACCACCAGGTATTTGATATTCTTGGTTGTTTTTCGTGGAGGTGCATCAAGCATAGTCTATAGCTTGATAGACTCCAGGACCTTTGTCGATGGGAGCATTCTTGATCCTACCCGCCCAACTGACGGCATGCTCGATGGTTGGAGTCGATTGGTCATTGTGTCAACTACTCTAGACACCGCCTCTAAGAGGAGATTTGCACAACTTCAATTGTCTACCAACACCCTCCGGATAGAATACCCCCTATCAATGCCATTATTACCAGTGGATCGCTGTGAGGCTACTGAACCCTTCCCATATCCTCTTCAACAAAGGAAATTATCGAGGGTGCCATTATCTGGTTTATCAGTTGATTATGTTTTTTTTTTAAATGGAGAAATGTTGTTCCCATGGACAGTGCCAAACTGATGGTGCCAAATATGGTAGAGGGGTCTGAGGTCGACAGATAGGCACTTGCACACAAGTTTGGTGACGAAAAATTGTTGTCTGGTCGTGGACCCTCCGAGAATCAAGTTAGAACGTGTATACTGGATAAAAAGACAATATGTAGGCTAGGGAGAGTTAGGATTGTGTACCTCATCAAAGGACTAGCCATCATATTTGTACCCACAATTGAGGAGTAATCTTAGGTGGATTAGGGGCCTCAATTGGTGCCTGTGATTCGTTAATAATAAGGGAAGAAATCATGTCCTTAATGTTGTGTTTGATTCATGTAGTCCAAGTTAATTAGGGGCATGATCGCCAGTGCCCCTAATCAATCTAGGATATGCGGCTGGTGCTCTCGCTGGGAGACATTGGTCGGCTCGCCTGGGGTCAGTTCTGGCCAAAGCCAACCGACCTAGTGTGTTTGGCCACCCAAATTTGTACCGGTCGGTTGTCGGCATGAAGGACCATAGTTACTGGTCGATTTTTAGTTCGGAATGGACTCAAAACTTTTAATTTATCTAATATCATATTATTGTGGTTTCCTATCGCCACAATACGAATCAATAGGGATTCAAAAGTAATTCGGTTTTTTACCTACGGTTATCTAGTTCCATTCAAAATTATGAATACTTATATATTTTTCTTATTCTAACTGATTAAATATTTAAAAATACAAAAATGCTAGAAACACATCACTTTTACACATTATTTTCACACATCATTCAAAACTACGTTATTTTGTGTTGGAAAAAAATCAAATTTGTTTTTTACCCACATCGCTCAAAATATATTTGGGTCTAGCTCAACACAAAACGACGTAGTTTTAAGTGATGTGTTAAAGTGATGTGTGTGTAGCACTCTTGTTAAAAATAGTACACGTTTGGGCCAACTTTATACCCTTGAATTAAATATTTTCTATTTGCAAAGACATTGTTGTTAACACATGGGATTAGGTATTAAAATTTAATAATTCATCATGATTCTATGAATGATTCCAACAGGGTAAGTTGGTGACTATCAAATCGTATCATATTATAGATTTAAAATTAAGATAATGACTTTCGCATGAAAATTAGGTAATTTAGAACTATTTTTAACACAAGATAATAGGGATTGAAATTTTGAGAATTAGTTTAATATCTGCGAAAACATGTGCTGGTTGGGTTGCTTTGACTATATGCTACCTTACTTCATATCATTACATAAATTCAAATTAAAATAATTACTCCTTAAGTGAATATTAAAATCATTCACAATTAGAGTGTAAAATGTCAAATCTATCATAATATAAATATCAAATCAAAATTATAACTTCCATTTAAATGACAGAACACAAATTTATTGCATGATGCATTTGAGTAATTAATGTATTGTTTAATTTAACTCGTACAATGAAAATTAGATTAAAACCATCACTTAGATTATGTCAACAACAAAGGCTATGGCAATATATCATGCAACAAACATCATGGCATCATCATTATTATCGTAAAAAACTGAATGCATGGAGTGATTTATGTCCACTAAAAAAGAATAGCAGTCCTCCACGCCTCTAACATGGGGAGGGAAACGCCCACAGTGAAAATTGTAAATTGCTCCATTATATTTCAGAAGTTAGAAATTTTGACTAAGTTTAGTCTTCCAATTTGTTTTATAATATGAGCTATTTTCCCTTTTGGTGAGTTAATCCATATGCAAATTGTTCAATAATATGGCCATCTTTAGAAATGCATAATAATCAATGCTATTCTTTTATAAATTGTAGTTGAAGGCCCGATACGGCGGCTTTTACGTGTTCACCATTACAACATCCGCCGACAATGAGCAAGAAATGGAGAGTATGGTTCGTCATCTCTGTCCGAGCGCTAACAAGACATATCAAATATCTGGAACTCAAAAGTTTGAGCTTCCAAAAAACGAAGTCAGAATCGCAGATGTGTATGAAATAGTTGCGGCTGCAAAAACGAAGTTCCCTATTCAGGCATGGGGTCTTGCAGATACCACCTTGGAAGATGTCTTCATCAAGGTTGCACGAGGGGCCGAGGCATTCCAAAGCACATGATCTGTACATATAAAGTTTAAGACGTCGTACAAATTTGTAATTTGATTTCAGCATTCTTTACAGATCAATATGAGTATCAAATCATACCAGCTCCCTAATAATAGTCGAGTTTGACATGCCTATATAAATCATGAACGGTCAAATATTCACCTATGGCTTCGTCCACCAAATTAATTTGAGTACTGTCGGTGTAGGATATATACTTTGCCCCCATTGCATGTGTGTGAGTATCCAGCCTAGAGGTGTAAATTAGGTCAGGTTAGCATGGGCACATCACGATTAGAAAGAGGCACGGCAAGACACGAAACCTTTACTAAATGGGTCGGGTCAGATTGTAATTTTGGGGCATGAGGCACAACACAGTACGGACACGATGCGAACACAACATAAATATATAATTTTTATTCAGTCCAATTCATTTGGTTTAAGGAAAAACTATCTTTTATTTTGTAAAATTAATGAAAGGAAACCACTTACTCTCATATCCATATATAAGAGTATAATTGAAAAGATGTACGTCTGAGACTTCAAAATTCATTGACGAGCTAATGATATTACCAAATACTGTCTACTTTAGATATAACTAATAAACCTAACTACTAAGGAGTTCAAATTGTAATATTTTGTATTATATTTTTTTAATCTTTTAATAGTACTATATTTCTTTTTTTTTTGGGAAAAGCAAAGAAGAAAAAATAACCAAAGGAGGAGGAACAAAGATTATAAGGAATAAAATGGGAAAACGACTAAGCATCACTATAGACTCCAGAGAATTCTAAAAAATAATAAACTTAATTGTAGCCTATCCTAACACCTTAAAGTACACAACAGCAACTACATTTCAATAGACCACTAAGTTTAATCCAACCCTACACCAGCAAACAAAACAAAAGACCAAACAGTAGCGAACCCAGACTATCTGAAACCCAAGACCGTAGCAGCAAAAGTAAACAATTAGAGGTTGAACACACCAGTAGGAAGACTGAAACCCAAGACCTTCGTAGCAAAAGTAAAATCTGAAACTTGGAATGTGCAGCACCAACATAATGCCAAAAAGCCCATGATATTTAACTCCAAGTAGATAATCAACAACAGCAACAACATCATTAACATAAGAACACAATCACCTTAGCAAAACTTCATCAGACTTCAACAACAACAGTTGAATTGGGATTTCTAACTCCTACAAATCACCAGCCAACAGTAGCAAAACAGCTTCATGCATAGATGTAAACAATCACTGTAGCAAAACTTCATCAGACTTCAACAATTGACGATCATCGTCACCAGCAACAGTAGATACTCCGAACAAACAAATGTATTAAGAATCAAAAGCCATGTGGACCAAATATAAACTTCCATAAATAGAAATAGAGACATAACTCTGTTGTCCCTAATGCATTGTGATAATAGATGATATGTCATACCCCTAACTCCAAGTGTATGAAATATAACACAATTCCAATAAAATAATAACCATATTTAAATCTAGTTATTACAACTGATTTCAAATGAATAATCTTCTAATTAAATCTAGGCTCACATTGCCCAATAAAATAATCTTCTAATTAACTTACTTGTAGTAATAGTTGTACTTGTAACCTTTTACCCGTATCCTTAAGAGTGATTTTTAAATCAGTTCAAAGCAATATGTATCTTGTGTACTTCTCGCCATCTCGGATGTAAGTTTGTCCTTCAAAGTTATCATTCGATGTTACATGTCAACGCTTTAGGAAAATCCTCTTTGTTGAGGTAAGAGAATCGACAACAGAAACGTCTGATAATTGTTGGTTTAACTATAAGTTTTTCTGAAAAGTTTAGTTACACTCATTTTCTAGCACGCTCGCGCATCAATTTTGCCCTGGGAGATATTGGAGCCAACAACCATCCACTCAGGTCAATAATTGCCTCACCTTACCTAGATCTTACATCAAAAGCGACGTATCAAGTCAGGTACCAACAAATCTTAGTTGTTTTCCCTTCCAAGTCTATTCAAGCCAACAGTTTTAATGTTTGAATTGAGGGTTCATCTTGTAAGACTTAT
>JABCMJ010023785.1:0-26670 GCA_014822125.1 Arbutus unedo | reverse complement strand
TGATATTGAACCTTTGCGGGAAGATAGCACCGATGACGGATCTAAACCAAGACCAGAATTCTTCAATGAAATCTGTGAAGCCGGCCCATATGATCTGTCTAACCAGATTCAAAACCTGGAAACAGGAAATTATACGGGTAACAGTTTAAACGATGAAACCGGCAATGTGAAGCCTTCTGGAGATTTTGTTTCTGATATCCCGAAAACGCAAGGAGGTTTGGAACACCAAACGATTACAGAAAGTGCGGCAGGGAATGGGTTAGGCAACGACTCCGGTTTTGGCTGTTGGAATGGCGAACTTACTGAAGATTATGGTTTTGATGATTCCTCGATGGTGGAGGAAACTGATGGAGATGGTGTACAGTACGTAGTAGAATATTGATGCATTGGGAAACCTGATTTTTGATGGATTAACGTGACATATTAGGAGACTTTAGTTTAGGCTGTTTTAGCACATTGAGATAAAGATTGAATAAATCGAAGGCATCAGATAGATATGAAAAATTAGAGAAAAGTAGAGAGGGTCAAATTTCCTATGCATGTGAAGACATTATTTTTCTTATGTTCTTTTTTTTTTTTTTCCAGCTTTCCACGAGTTCTCATTTTGGTGCATTTTGGAATTATGATTTTTTTTTGGGGTATGTTTTCATTTATAAAATTGGTTGGCAACTTCTTGGCAAAAATTGAAGAGCATTACAATAGGCTATGGTATGACGATAATAAGATTGGCCGTAATCTATTGTACAACAAGATCAATTACACACACATAAATACGGAGACACGAGAAATTTATATAGTTCCTTAACTAGGTACATTTACAGAGAGAATCATAATATTTGTACAAAATATTGAAGGAATTTTGCACAAAGAAAATATCACTCTCACCCTCCCTGCCATGATTGTTGTCTCACCTCACATCTCATTTCCTTTATCTCGCCAGGCACTTATCACAGGAGGAGCTTGACTCTCTCCTGGAGGAAGAACACGCTTTGCTCAACCCAAACTAACTTTTACTTTGAGGATAGTTTTTTACTGCCTATACATGGATATATGTAGCCAAAGTTACAGAGAAAACTCCAATGACATATAATTCTTTCACGCTTAAAATCTTTGAAGAGATTAACCCAAATCCTGATTTGAGGATGATAGGTGTGAACATGCTGCCTATCCTGACGCTCTGTTATGTGACCTCCCATGCGGAAAGTCTTTTCATTCTGAAGAGGCAAGATAGCCATCTTCAGTTGATCCACCTCCTCTTTCATGGTCTGGAGGAGTTGATCTTTCTCAGCAAGCCGAGTCTTCAAAGTTCAAGTACTCGACATAGGACTGAGTGTGAAGCTTAGTGGGAGGGTTGGAAGGCAAGATCACTAGATCTCTGGATCTCTGGATCCTCCTGCTGCCACCGTCTTTCCCACTCGGTTGGTGTCTGTGTGATCGTCTTTTTTATTAGCATCTTTTGTCATTTTGTGCTAAGGATGAAAAGAAAGATGTTGCTTGAGATGAGAAGTTGAGTGACTCCCACTATGGCGTCACATTGTGGACTTTGGGATTTCATTCTATGACTTCTCGTTGATTCCTTGTACGTCTTTCGCCTTGCTGCATAACACTCAATCTCAGTTACGTTGATCGGAATTGGATCTCAGGTAGACACTTCGACGCTTTAGTCTCCAATACTTAAGCTGGATTATGTGAGGAAAGCGAAACCAACTTGAAATTTTGAGTGTAATTGCGCGTACCGGAGAGTGAAACAGCTTTGGCCTATTTATAGAGGAACCAACAAACTACTGGGAGCATTGGCTAGAAATATCATTGTGTGGACTGCGTCACGGTGCCTTCACCACGTATCCCACAATTGTGCAAATTGAGCGGTAACGTTTGCATTTTTGGTAACAACCTTGCCCCCAAATCTTTGCAAGCAACTTCCTGCAACGTCGAGAACACGTCACCCCCTGGTCGCGCAGAGCATCGTGCTCTTGATGGCACAACTGAACAATGCGAGTTGTGAGATCCATGACCTATCTTGACTGTCAATCGTAAAGGAGGTTTGGCCCGCTCTATTGTCGTGCACCCGACAAGAGCCTTGTTGAACCTCGCGTTCGAGTGTGTGAACTGACCCACTCTTGGGCTTAGCCTAGTTATGACCCCAGTGTGGATGGACCAAGCATACACTTTGGCTATGGGCTCATTCCTTGCGTATCTGACCTAGTACAATTACTTTCATCTTCAGAGAAAACATATGGAGCAAGACAACAAAAGACAGACATATACATATATTCAAATATAAATGTATTCGAAATTGTTCGATATAAATAAAGTCTATATTGTTTTAGAGAGCTCCATGTGCATCGAATCTAAACACATCTTTGTACGTATTTGTGTATGTAACCTCTGTATGTATACTTTTGAAAACATGTAAAGCAAAGCTTTAGCAGTGTGAATGTTGATATAAGCGAGTAAAGCTAGTATCGCCATAGCTCTTGCCAGGGGCGGAAGAGGGGATGCCCTGGCGCCTTCACAAGCTTCAAAAGTATAAAAAATTTAGCAAAGCTTTTAGTTTGTGAGTAGAAAAACTGTAGAATCATGAATCAAGTCCGAATTGAGTCTAAACTGGTCAATTTGATTAGATATTTTAGTCATGTGGTTTGGTCACAATTTAGAAAAGTGAAAAATCAAATCAAATCAAATCAAATGATTTGGTGGTCCCTGAGTTTACGTCCGATTTCGTTCCAAAACCAATCCGAACTGCAACTAGATATGTATACGTACAGTTATATACTCATTCAATTATGGTGATTAATATTAAAGAATAGAGTATCATGCATAGATGACGTTTATTTAGGATTTAATCTTGTTTGATCAATTGAGATGGAATACTTTCAAAAATGGGTTTTTATTTAATTAATTATGCGAGTTTTTTAGTGTAATAAATTGTTTGGAATATTGTAGTATCTTAACTTAAAATGAACTGCGGTTCAAAATCGAGATTGAATCATAATTAAATAGTTTGGATTCGTACAATTTTATGAGCTGATTCAAGAATTTCATACATAAAGGTTACTTATTTAGAATAAACTTGAAAAAAATTCAAAAATCACAATGTAATGTAATAAGAGCAAATTTCGTTTAAAGTTCAATTTAGATCGCATTTAAAAAATAAGGGAATGAGATATGTGGTGCTTACTGTGTGAGAAAAACAGTACCATTTTGGATTTTTAAATAAAATACCTCTCGTGTGCTGTGCATTGCACACACACCGTTTACAAAATTTTATTTTAAAATTTCTAGTTTACTATTAATCTCGAAATATTTTTTTGTAAGTAAACAATAAATTTTTAAAATTTTTCTGAAAATAAAATTCAGAGAACACGACCGAAAGAGGTTCAAATGTGTAGTGTCGGTTATTTTTTTTAATGCGGTGGTGACAAAAGTAAAAGGAAAAGCAAAAAAAAATGCCTATTTTGCCACCATTGCACTAAAAAAAAGTAATCAACACTGCTCATTTAAACCTCATTCAGTCGTAATTTTTAGATTTTTTTTTTTAAATTCTAAAAATTCATCGTCGACTCACAAAAATATTTCGAGATTAACTAGGAATTCGCAATTTTAAAATAATTTTTTTAACGATGTATGTGCACACATTAAAATTCAAAACAAAAAATACTAAAAAAAAAAAAGAATAGAATTCCAGGTTTGAGGGGGTCACCTAATCCCATGGCCCAAAGGTATATAGGGAACCACATAAAATACTACTAACAACTTGGGCTTAAGTATTTTGGATTACATGGTTGGTTTCCAACAAGTTGTTGGGTCAGTGATTTACATGGGTCGTTACAAATGGTATAAGAGCGACCCATGTACATGATTGAGTGTGGGGTTGAGACTTTGTTTAGTTACTAGGGAATAGACCTGGGAGTTAGGCCATGATAACTCTAGTGTTCAATTCTTGCGAGGGCGCAAAATCTTAAAGATGGAGAGATTGTGATGTCTCGTCCCACGTCGAAAATCTACATGAGTGATCCTATGTATATAAGGAACTATGTAAACTACTACTAACAACTTGTGCTTAAGCATTTTGGGTCACATGATTGGACTCCAATAAGTTGTTGGGTCAGTGGTTTATATGGGTCGTTACAGGATCCATCACTGACTACAAGGAGCAGTGCGATTCTTAAAATCTCAATACATAGGAATTGGTTTGATTCTTCATTTATAACAAAACAAAGTGATTTATACCCAATCTCAAAATTATTCAGCATCTGCGAATCATGAGATGCCAAATGGATTATAATTATCGCACAAGAGATCAGAATATCTGTACTTCATAGCTCATCACTAAGTTAAAGAATTAGTACTATCTAATTTTCTTGTAATAAAAATCTAGACGTGGCAGGTCTATTTATTTAATGATAGATAAAAAGTATACTAATAGAATAAGAAGTCCTTCAAAGTCGTTAAGAGTGACGGCCGCCACAACTTGTCTTGTCTTAACTCTATCCTTCTCTCTGGGAACAATATAAAAAAAAAAACCCAAGCTATTGAACCATTCCTAATAGACAGTGACCAAAATCAAAATTAGATAGCTGCCTCAGTAACTTGCTCCTGCACCTTATTCGAAAGTTCAAGGGTTCGAGTCTCATTGGCCAATTCTTAGGCTTTTATCTCTCTTTATTGTTGCCTTTGTGTTTGTTGAGTTGGGTACCGCGTGAAAGACATTGAACATTACTACGGAATTTGCACCTACCAATTCAAATAAAAGGTGCATGTAAGTGAGAAACTTGACATGCAGGCAAGACTAATATGTAATCCAAGAACCAGCTCCAAAAGGGCTGCTGCATATGATATGGTTTCATGCCACTGCTTATGCATATATTTGAGATCTTTATATATCAACTCACTATGGATTTCTCCAAGTCAAGTCACAGGTTATCTGATGGTGAACAAAACATTTCTTTAATAGTCATCGGATTCAGTTTTACATGGTATTATCGATGGACATTTCGATCGAGCAACCCTTGCCAAGGAAACACACTTTCAATCTTGAGCTCAATAAACACTTCTTCAATGGCTGAAAGACCCCTTCCTTGACTTTGTTCTTGAAACAGACCCTGTGAAGTCTACGACATACGCACTTCTTGTAGAACGTCTGGGAAGTAACCTCCGAATCACTAGCTCATCATGTTGTTAATTTGTTTTTCCCGAGTTACTAAGTCAGTAATCATTTTCCGCATGCTGAAATCTGCAAAATCTACTAGCTCTAAGGAATTATCTCTCTTTTTTTTTTCCTGACCGCTCCAAGCAAGTCTCTATGTGTAAATTACCTCCCAAAATAAACATCTCTCTTCGATTCATGTTGTCTGATGCGAATATACAGAATTCACCAGTATGTGCAGAGATGAAAAATACTGAACACAACTTCCTCCCAAACTCAGTTATTTTCCTGCTCCATCTCAGATGAAAGAAAATTCCAAGGTCCTGTTTTTGTTCCTAACCTGAAAAGCAGAAGTATTCATCAGTGAGAAATATGCAGAGAAGAAATAGTTTCATCGTCACAAGTGCATAATGTTACCCCAAAATTGTGCCAGGTGCAAGACTCCTAGCCCAATAGTAGGACTAGGCCATATTTTAATTGTCATGTTATGTGATAAGAACTCTACTTTCTCTCTTTCTCCCTCCACATCTGAACAATCCAGTACCTCAGTACCTCTTCTCTAGAATACGCCTGGTCATTCGGCATGACCCACTCCACTTCTCCTTAAGTTGGCACAGAGCATACCAAACAATGTAGAAGTTTAAGAATCCTAAACTGGGAAACACATCACGAGATACAGACTCCGTCGTGTATCCCATCTAAACGTGGGCCATCATGTCAAAGGTCCAGTCCCATATTTTGTTTTTCTAACATTTTAAGCAGTGCTACTGTTGAGCTCAAAACACAATAGGGAAACAAAATTAGTGGTGGCTCCAATTAGACAAGGTGTCATAAATGCTCTCTTTTTACTGATAAGAATAACAAACTGTATAATTTTACCTCCATAATCCTGCTGCTACACGCAAAGTCATAAACAGAAATAGCCCTGTCCAGACTCCAGCAAGACCCAATACAGGAGCAGCAATAATTAGAAATACCGAAGAGATAATGCTAACCAGTACCTGCTTAAGCAAAACAATGAGCAGAAGAAGGAAAACAAAAATTGAAAAAAATGACGTGCGTTGCATGCATAGAAACATACCATCGAATAGGCTGCATATCCAAAGTCGGAAACTCCATAGTAGAGCCCATCAAGAACAAAAGCAAGGGCGTTAATTGGCTGAGATCCAGCAACAAACTGCAGATATGAATCTTGTATGTCAATACTAGCAGCATTTTCACTTGCCACAATCTAAATGTATGGAAGAAATGAAAATCCCAAATTCACAATTTCCATGTACATCAGATGATATTGGTGGATTTTAAGAGCTCAAGTAGTTCAAGTCCACCTGCCAGTGCAAGTGCAGTTGGTGCTATACAGGAACTGATGTGTGAAGGGCATCAAGGCAGTTAGCATTACGATTGGTCCTTAATCCATGCATTATCACTGGCCAGTTAGGTCGGTTAGTTTTCTGTATACATAGGTGAACTTGTTCTGTAACGGTGCGTGAAAAACTCTGTAATGAGTTTAGATTCAATTTAAGGGTTTAGTATGTTTTCTTAGTAAATGTTTACAGATTCCAGTTTGGAGAAGCTCTTGCTAAATATTACAAGAGTATAAAACTCTTACTATTTGGTCTGGTGTGCATTCTATACTTGATATTCTCGAAAGTTACACATATACAGAGAAAACAACACAGCTGCTATGAAATTCTCCTTTATTTGAATTAATCAGTTGGAAGATCTAATGTTATCGTTCGATGGAATCGAAAAATCTATAAGATTGGGGTCACAATTTGTATTAACCAAACAGATTGTTGGAATTCCCTCAAAGAGCTGTTTATTCTTTGTGGTGATCAAGAAAGATTACTTTTCGAGTTTGTCCCACATTAAGTAATAATTACCTCCAAAACTACTCTATGAGCCTAGATGGCCTTCCCACTCATTGTAAATTGGTTTTGAGTTGAATGCTTTAACATAGTATCAGAGCTAGTATTTCGGAGGCTTTTAGACAAGACTCTTGGTTGATTGACATGTTGTTTATGTCTTTAATGCACCTTGTGTTGTTATAATTCCTACGTTATGAATCCGTTGTTTACCTCTCCACTAGTGGGCCAGGGGTCGCACATGCTAGTGAGTGTTAGAGTTCCTACATTGAGTAATTATTACTTCCAAAACTAATAATGAGCATGGATGGCCTCCAATTGCTTTTGAGTTTGCTGCTTTTAACAATTAAAATATCGGTTTTATTCATATGCTAACTTTGACTATCCTACGGAATTGCTCCTAAAAACCAAAATAGTGACTATATATGATGTACTTGCACTGTTGCAATCGCATATATCCTTTCTCAAGCACGAAATCCGAGAAATGAGTCTTTTATATCATCACTCAGCAAAGTAACAAAGCATCTATCAAAACCACATGCATCCCCTAACCCTATAAGCATCAGCTGTCATCAAAGAGATAGTGATAGTATCGGATCATCAATTTGCTACATTGGGCCAAAATGCTGAATATAAAACTCAATTGCATCTCTCTTCCAACTTTACGAACCTAAACGGGTTGAGTCCTGCACAATTGATACATAACTGCTCTATATAGTTTATATCTGAACAAGTGAAGTGGCTAAAGTCCGTATCTTTGGTGTAAATATGAATTATGTTCAATTCAGTTATAAGATGTCTATGTTTAAAGCGTACAACCTCTAGAACTGACGAACATTACATTTAGTTCATAGAAAAAACACAACAGTGAACGTCATTTAAATGTCAAAGCCCAAGGCCAGCCCACCACTGGTGTATAAACTTTGGTGGAGGCAGATAGACTTCCAAGTGAACCAGATCAAGTTCAAAATAGATCCCAT
This sequence comes from Arbutus unedo, assembly GCA_014822125.1. Classification (NCBI taxonomy): domain Eukaryota; kingdom Viridiplantae; phylum Streptophyta; class Magnoliopsida; order Ericales; family Ericaceae; genus Arbutus; species Arbutus unedo. The sequence goes on along the minus strand of JABCMJ010023785.1, from coordinate 18,676 downwards.
CAATTCCATTTGCATAACAAGAACAAAAAAAGAACGAATACACTAATTCTTTATTAGACACTCCCTCCGAGATATATCTAGATATATCTACAAGGCACAGACATCCTAAACAAAGAAAGATTTGCTAAAACATGTAGTTTCTTACCCAGATACCAGACAACGCAATTCCCAGAACTTCTGAATCGGTGCTAAATAAGCTTGAGAGAGCTCCAAATCCAAGAAACAAGAAAACAGCAAAGGAAACTCCTGTTGCTAATCCAATCTGATTTATACCAATGGAAGAAATATAGAACTTGGTAAGTTAGAAGTGCCATCTGACCAAAGCCCTGAAAGCCTTGGAATGCTACATGAACATAGAGCTAACCTGTATTATCCTATACACCACTTGGCGTGCCTGACCGTAATCCCTTTGGGAGTAACCACTAGCAAGAATAGCCTGTGAGGAAAACACCAATACAGCGGTGGAATGTTAGGAATTTTCAAAATAAATTGGTTTGTATTTTGGGTGTTTTTGTAAAACCTTCCTAGTTCCTAAAATGCTTGCTTGAATATTGGATTTAGTCCCATATAGGAAAACTTGAGAGAAAGAACTGTTGTACGGTTGTACCCGTTCAGGTGAACCAGTTGGGGTGCAACCGATCGTACCCTTTCGAAAGGATGTGTCGATTGGGTATGGTCGCGATTGTTTGAAAGGGTGCAATCCACATCATAGGATCTAATCCAACGGCAAAAAGTGAACAGGTGCGTGAGACTCATCCATTAGGCATATATACTCCAAACATGTGAGTGAAATGAGTCAGAGAAACAGATGTAGATGCAGCAGTGACACAGTTGTAATTTTTTTGTCTGTCTTGGTTCCTTTTTGGGTGTGGGCGAGAGTGCGCGCGCTTTATTTGTTTTTTTTTTTTTTTTGGGGGGGGGGGGGGGGGGGGGATTCGCGATTTCACTTGTATCCATGTAAATACAATTGACATGCGCCATGTTTCTCAATATATTGTAAAGAATTGTCTAACAATTAAAATGCATTATCAAACTAAAAACATTATAAATAGTACGTAAACCAAACTATTGTCGTAATGCTAGCTAACTTCAAACCACTGCGTCCAACTTTAGTATCAATGCATGGCACATGGACTTTTGTATCGAAGTCAGTTGCGAGTATGTATTAAGTGTCATGTTCATCTAGTTCTTCTGCTAAGTTTCATATTTCCTACATAATACTTTCATTTATTTAGGATAAGTGGTGGTTACAAACTCACGTATTAAGCATAGAATATAGTTTTATCCAGGTGTCATAGTACACTTTGAGGGTCTATCCTTAAACATATAGGTACAACGCTTGTCAAACTAGACATGCAGCATATTTGTTTGGGACATGTAACCCTTATCCAAGTATCAAGAGTTTGCCTGGGTATCCACTATCCACGAGCTCAGAAAGAGAGAAAACAATTTAGAAGAAATCTTCTACAAATTAACATACTAAAGTGTTGTTTAGGCTTGGGGAGCCATTCCCTGCTAAAGTCTGCCCCTAGAGATGGGTTTAAACACATATGCTCTTTCATCTATCCCATTTGGATGCTACTTAACCTTAATTGAGCACACACACCTCTATCGGACAAGTGAGGCCTCCTCCTCTATGTAGTACTTGATATTTTGCAGCTATTGTAATTCAATATGATTATTTTCTTCAAACCTTCTCCAGGGGCACATCTATCAACAGTTTGGGAATATATGTCCATTTCTCAGGTATTTATCTAAAAGCTTACCAGATTCCCGAATACTCTTCACGCATTTATCTTTTACTGCTCATCTATAAAGATGCAATAGGGGATTTTCCAAAAGAATCAATAAGGAGATCTAAAGTGGTTTCTACTTTTTGGTTTCTTCTCTTCCGAAAAGAATGAAAAGATCATAGATAGGAAGACCAAAAAGGCTAATCTACGAGTATTAACCTAAAGCAAACAAATCATTGATTACAGGAACAAAAGTGTGCATTATCAAGGAGGTCATGCTACGTCTTAAGCACCGATGATTAGCTATGAACATAACTTCGTGTTTGAAATTAAAACAATTTGTGTATTGCATCGTAGCACCCACACATAACATAGAGGACTGATATACAGTAGAAACTTGAAGTGCACCCCCAAGGCTGGAATGCACAGTGCAAAGATATGAAGGCTTTATCTGCCATGGGTCTCATCCAAAGAGGGAATTTTATTCTCCTGTACCACAAAATTTGAAACTCAATTCACAGAATGCAAGTTCAATAGTAAATTATGTACCTGTCCCGATAGTGCTAAAGCATCAGTAAGTAAAGATACTGCCAACCAAACTTGTAAGCAGATTTGATGACCAGCCATAGCTAGGGGTCCCTCTCTTGCAGCCATTGATGTAGCTAGTGTCATGGTCACAAGTACTGCTAAGCTTCTGCTAATTAGAAGCCCACCTGAAAAGCAAGGAGAGTTCATATCAGGATGAAGGATGCTTCTCAAACAATCTATCGCATTGAAATTGATCTAATGGTATAGACACGACACCTTAAGGATAATATGGTTTTATCATCACCCTTACAGCCTACAGGCCAAGAAGCACATGGTGCATTTCTAAACTTGGTGCCAGCGCTCAAGTCCAGATACAGCACCAAATACAAAGAAAAAGATCATGTATCTCTTGTCACACTAGAAAATACAGATGAATTGCGATCATGGCAGTCAATAATATAAGAGGTGCATACATATTAAGCTCAGGAAAGCATTTGGCAAAACAATCATGTTTCCAGTCATAGAAATAAAAAAATCTAAGTCAGGGTTTTTCCTTGAACTGATTGAAATCTAAAGACATGCCAAGACAAAGGCGTATCACATTAGAGCAACCCATCATGGAAAAAACTGTGTCAATTTTCCCTGCTAAACATGGATTTGCTGCTAACTCTCACTGGCACGCCAAAGATAGGTCATTCCGAATGATCTCCAGCCCAATTTCAGGCCATCCTTTTTCATTGGAGTTAGTCAATAAAGCAAAAAAAATAAATTTAACCACCCTAGAATTTAAAAATTATCTAACATTTACAAATATGAACAAGTAAGAATTCCTTTTGCTGGTTAAGAAGAGGACACTGTGATTGAATCCTGCTGTTTTGCATCCATGCATGGCAAAAAGCACAATGTCGTTAGGAATGTCTTTGTCACCAGATTATCATGATGGTTGTATGGCGGCAGCATCTTAACTTCAATGAAACTAAATAAAACGTGCACAACAACAATGCAAGAGCTTCTTAAGGAGTTCATTTTTGTCTAGTCCAATCTTGAGTACTCTACGCAATACTGATGATTCCAAATCTTGTCACACAAGTTTAAGTTGCAAACAAATTCATTATAAGTGTGATAGTGGTAGAAGGTGGTACATGAGTCTGTCATCATTATCATGTTGAACCATTTTCTTACCTTTACTTCCACTTTGGACCTATCAATTAATTGAAATTTCAGGTCGTTGTCTAGTTTTAAAAGTTGGCTGTTTCAATCTCTGGTTTTAAAAGTTGGCTGTTTCAATCTCTGACGACTGCATACTCACCTAGACAGTGCACTTTTCACATTGGCTTTTCAATTGCTAGAGGAATAGAGTGAAAGCTAAACGTCAACTCCTCCCTGAATATGAAGGTTTCAAGAGACTTACCAGATTTTAGATATCGAACAACTCTTCCCCCATCAATGTTGGGAGAAACAAGAAATACTTTGCTATTCAACTTCCACAGAAGGATGAAAGCAATCAAATATCTGATAAGATAACATGAGAAAAATCCATGAGGAGAAGAAATAAAGCTCTAGCCTTGGTTTTTGAGGAATATTCAGTATATCCATTTGTTTTACCACATCATTGACGTACTCAGAAATCACAGTAGCAATTGCAGCCCCACCAATGCCAAGACCAAAGAAAAAAATTAGAATTGAATCTAATATTGCATTTAATAGATTGCCAGCACCTGTAAGAGTAGGCAATTTATCAGACAAAAGAAGCTATTTCACTTGACAGAAGGTAGAATCTGCGAATGTTGACAAATTCAGCGGTAAGTTTTCTAAAACGAATTGCATGGAGGCATCTCTTGATGTCCAATAAACTGTTACTGTCATGTTGCAAGTAACCTCAACTTGTTCTCTTTGCAATAATCAGACGAGTTTTCCAAAGAAGGTTCACTTCTACACTCTAGCGCTGGGGTAATTCCATTAATGTAGCTACTGAGTCTTCATGGCTGAAATTGTGCCATTTGCTCCAGACCCAAATCTTTGTGTGTGCAATGGCCACAAATATCTCACCTAAAAATTATGCGCTTTTGGCCTCTTGTTGCCATGGGAAGGGATACTACATTTGGCAATAAAGGAACTGCAGAATTTTCTAAGGTTTTTCACAGACCTCTCTCCTCTGTCCTAGAGAAGAATTGTGTTGATGTTTGCATCAACAGCTCCCAACACCGCTGTGATTTAACAGCCATTGGAAAAACCCTCATTGGATACTTATTCATCCCAGTTAAATTTTCTCCTATCTAGAAGGTAGCCTTTCTTGTCTTTTGCAAGATTTTTTTTCCTTTTCAAAGCATTCTAGTTCACAATTTATTTGTTTGAAATTTTCACATGCTGCAATACTTGCCAACCGCAAACAGAGGTGTCTTCGTATCCTTAAATCCCCGAAAAGTGCCTTGTGCAGCAAGTGCAATTACTGTTGGTGGAGCACCGAAGGCTCTCAGGGAAAGAAATTGCTCGGCTGGTACACGCATTGGTGAATCCTGCAAAACAACAAACCTTAGTGAATACAGACGTACCACTATAAGATATATGCAAGGATGTGAGAACAAATTTATGTTAACATTTAAAAGGCATGGTGGCACTAATGAGTTGATGAACGTTTTCCCTATGGAGCTTTATCCCTTCAATTGCAAAAAAAACAATAGAGTTAGTGGCGGGGGGAAGCACGGGCCCACTGTGGCATATTTGCCTACTGCAAGTTGCTATATCTATTTTTCTGCTTTCAAAACTTTACCAAAATGCACCTTTAATTTCTGTGCACTTGTCACACAAATTTCCCATGTCATGCAAACACTTTATTCTTCAAAGCATACCAGGTAGGTAACGAGACAGCACATTTTTCTAGAAGTAGAATTATTAATGAGGGCTTGTTTTCTTATCATTTGTTTATTTAGCCCTCTCTTCCAATGACCCAATTTTATTGCTTTCCTTATTCTTCCCATCAGGAACTCAAAATATGCAAAAGGTTCACTAAAGACGACAAACACTTCTGAAAAAATACAAACAAACAAGACAAACCAAAGGGACATGCTAGTTTTCTTCTTATTTTCGGGGCAAATAATTTTCCTATCTTATCGTTTCCCAACTAATGTTAATTTCTGGCTTCACTACTGAATGTGTCAAGATATCTAATGCGATTACAGGTAATTTTGTATTTGCAACCCAATTCTAAAACCAAACTGAGGTAAGTTATACAGATGTCAATCCTACATCACCATGTAGGTTTATTATCTAGTCACAAACTTGATAACCCTTCATAATTGCACCTTAAAAGCCGAATTTTCTCTGCATTCCACTTTCAGAAATTGAAATCCAATTTCAAGTAAAAGGATCCATTTTCCCAATAGGTGAACAACAAAAGAAAAATTCATCTAAGAGAATTTGATGTAGTTCAGTATGAAGGGACTGAAGTAGATGAGAAAGAGGAAGATACCCAATGAGGTTAAGGGACCTGAGAGCCTCTGAGTGAAAGAAACATACTGTCCTGCTACTGCTTGAGTGCATAGCCAATCCAAACAGGTCAGACATGAGGCTTTTGTAAGTTCAATGAACAATCTAAACCATATTCATTCTGACATTGCTAGCATGGGCGGATTAGAGAAGGGAACAGGGGGCACTTGCCCCCAGTTTTGTATAACCACTATAATACTCCCAAACAGATAATATCACCCTTCATTACCTCCTTTTCAAATTACATTCATGCCCTGAAATATTCTACAAGTATCAAATCATCCTTTCTTTGAACTTCTAACTAAACGGAACCAAGCCATCTTGGATTCTTTAGGTTTATATGATGTTTCTTGTGTTTAGTCTAACATGAGGATTTTGATTGTTCATTATGTGTGTTAAGTCTATTCATTATGTGCTACAACTAGATCTTGTTATTGTTAAGACTTTTGATTATTTGCTTTGTAACTAAGAGTTTAAGATTCAAATATGGCTACAATAAAGGTTTCTTTGGCTGTTTATGCTTTTCTCTAGTAAGTAGGATACACTTCACATTTTTATTGGATTTTGTTTCATATTCGTTTTCTTGTGACTTGATTTTCGAAAAACAATGTGTTTGATTGTGTAAGATATTTGAAGGTTAGGATACGTTAACGCATCCAACTGAAAACCAAGTTGCAATGAGTAGAGAGGCCGTCCTAGCTCAAATCCTAGTTTTGAAGGTAATAATCAATCATGTGGAACAAACTTTAATAATCCCCTGCACGTGCAACTATAAAACACGGATCATAGCAGAACAAGGTGCGCTTAAGGCATAAGTAATGGGACAGTCAACAAAGAGAGTCTTGTCCAAAAGTCTCCAAAACCCCAGCTCTGATACAAATTAAAGGATATAACTAAAAACTCATCAGCAATGAGTAGAGAAGCCGTCCTGGCTCATATACTAATTTTGGAGATAATAATTAATCAAGGCGGGACAAACTCTAATACGTTTGCCTTCCCCCAACAAAAAGAAATTGTAAGTTGCTAGATCCACCGCTGCTTGCTAGTGTAGACATGCAAAACCATTAAAGAGAGATTTGTAGTTGTTAAGTAGACACTAAGCCTAGTAATTTCCTAAACAGACACTAAGCCTAGTAATTTCCTAAACCCATTTATACTTCTAAGTATTGACATATCATACAGTATTCCTTAGGAGTAATGAATCTCATAGGCATCTTCTAACTGAGAAGCGAGTAAAGATCAACAACAATAAATATTCCTACAAAATGATTAAGGCTTCTACATGGACTATCAAAAGGCAAGAAGTGTTGCTCCAATAGGCTGTGAATGATGTGATTGCAGATGCATTATCAGTCTGTCTCTTTATGGCTCTAATTTGATTATTATTTGAAAGAAAGGCAGCCAAAATACAGCAGGGACATTTAACTTACATGAGACATTTGTAACTTTACAAGAGAATAACAATGGTATGTGACAAGGATTGCAGCAATGCATTAGGATTTTCCATAACAAGTAACAACCATGGTAAAACATAAGCAGAAACCATAAAAAATACAGTAGTCTCTTGAGTATGGAATCCAGTACTAGATATGAAAGACGTACAGCAGGTATACCCATGGTATTCATTAAGAACCCCGAGCCAACAAAAAGTGCTATAGCTTCTGCGACGCCAATGCCGGCAGCTAGTGCTAAAGAAGTCGACACAGAAGGGAGGATTTTCTTGCTTTTGTGGTCCGTCATGTTATCTCCACAAACACAAATGCAATTGGAATCTTGATTAGATAATATATGGAGGATTCCGCATATATATCATTGAATACTAAACAGCGGACAGTGTAATACAAGAGCTGATGCTACAGGATTTACCTTGGTCAATTTGATGAGATTCATGACTCTTGGCAATTAATGCTTGCTCTTCAGCAATGAAGGACGTGGTAATGTTGAGCAAAGGAACATTAAACAATTTCGAAACCAAATTGAAAACTGAAACTGATACACCTACAGCTGCCAGTTCAACCAAACCTATACAAAAAAGAGTTATTAAACGCATTAAGCTCATTCAAGATAATTGCAATAAAATGCAACAAACTTGCAAATTTGATATAATAAATGTGGACTAGTCATTATCATCACCATCATCTTCTGTGCGTACCTTATAACAATTCATCGTTCACACTGCTTAGTTTAGAGTTGCAGTATACTGATAAGCATAGTCCAACCAATAGAACCAAATAGCTTAAGTTATTGTAATCTTACTACGGCTGTCACAGACTCTCAAAAGAGATCACCATCAGGTTGACGCCACAAGTATGGTTGACGCCAGCCTTTGGCTGGTGGGGTAATAAGTTGACACCATCAGGTTGTTTGAATTCCCGAGAAAGTGATATGGTGCTTAAAATCTTATGCGATCAAGTAATTTTAACCGGATTTCAAAGACAATTAACCACCTATTAAGCTCCCTCCCCATTTCAAATTCACGATGCTACAAAGTTTGTTCTCGTTTCTCTCTCTGCAGAACTATCATTCCAGATCCACTTCTCTATTTCTTCTCTCTTGCAAATTACAAGAGAATGATTGTGTGAATGGAGGATTGAAAAAATACATTTGATACTACTGCAAATGAACTTGTTACACAATAATATCAACACATAGAAGTGTTTGCTGGAAATAGATGATTCACTGTTGGATACTGTAAAAGTTATTTTCCTTATACGAAGCTACAATTTGAGCTTGCGAATGACCCCATTCTACAAGAATTGTTTGAGTTAGCAGGTGACAATGAGTCTATAAACAGTAGCTTCATGTATTGTGATATGATTCAAAATAAGAAAACCACCAAACAAATCCAATTGAGTACCCAAATGGCCAACAAATGCAGTATCCACCAGTGAAGTGAGCGGGTCAGCGGCAAGAGCCAATGCAGCTGGCAATGCAATAGAGAAAATCTCCAATCCAAGCTGATCAACCTTAAGCCCCTCCCTTACAATTCGAAAGGAAAACAAAAGAAGAAAAACTCAGCAACATACAATTCTCATCATCGAAGGCTCTCCTTGGGAAAATGTGGATTTCAAGTGAAGGAATTCGACATTATAATTCAATGAGACTACATATAGATATTGACATTGGGTTTGGAGATGGATATCAAGCGACTATTTACTGGATATGATTGAGCTCCTCCATGGCAACAATTGTCGATATACAACCTACCCAACGATTAATCCATCGTTCCAACTAGTTTCATTAGCAGCCTATAACTACAACTTAATAATTTTTTCCCAAATTGAACTGCAAGAGCTTCATTTAAAATCCACATTAATCCAAACGGAGCCCAAAACTCAAACTAAACTGCAATCAAATAACAATTTCTATACCTTAATCGATGAAGTGGAAGAGACAGTGAATTCAACGTCGGATTAGAACTCGGGCTTGCGACCGGGCTCTTGACTCGGTTACCCTTGATGGGGGTTTCGTGTTCCTGGGCCGAAGGTTCGAGTGACGTACTAGCGCTTTCGCGAGGTGTTGATTTGGGGACAAGGGTTCGAAGACGAAGTGGAAAAACAGGATTTTGTAAAAGAATCGAAGCATTATAAGGTGGGTTGGTTGAGTAGCAGAGACAACGGAACTGATGGTGGATGGACTGAATACAGAACAGGCGATGGGAGATACTACTCGCCATCTTCAATCCTGCGAGAGACAGAGAGAGAGAGAGAGAGAGAATCAAAGAATTTTGTTTTGGGAGAAACTCCGGGAACCATACATTGGTTTGTTTTTATCTTCGTGTTATGCATCAACTAATTTAACGGCTAGAATGCAAGTTCTGCTAAATATCTTCATGTGTACTACAGAGTACTACCCGTATCCGCAAAAACTAGCGATCGGGTTGTACGAGAAAAAGAAGCCACCCGGTAGCTAAATACTCTTTTTGTTCCAATTTATTTGTCAATTTTCTATTAATAAAAGACGATTATTACTACAAAAAAATTAATTTTTTAAAAATACTCTTCATATTCTTAGTAATAAATACATGTACATATTCTTTAATGCATAATTTTTCAAAAAGAGAGGGCATTAAATATATACTTTATAAGTCAACTTAAAATCGAAAAATATTTTAAAACATATAAAAGACAAAAAAAAATGAACAAATTGGAACGAAAAGAGTATCATTTTAGAGTATCTTCAACTTTGTTTTTATATTCGGTGATTTGGTGATAGTCAAATTGCATTTGATATTTTCAAATTCAATATTATCAAAACTTACCCTCTAACCAAAGTTTCAAATTTAACAGATTTTTCTTAAATAGTTACTTTTCAAGCAAAACAAATTGATATTGTTTTCAAAAGTGACATAAACTAAGCTCATGAAATATTTATGTGGAATTTGATCTTCCAAATGACACATTTGTGGGGTGTTGTTTTTATGGGACTCCCCACATGTTTTATCGGAGTTGAAAGTGATTTGACTTGGAATTGGTCCACTGGATCTTTTACTCCGATAACCTAGCTACATATGTAAATAACCAGTCAGACACCTCGATATTAACCAAAATACCCTCCGATGGTTAAATAAGTACCAAATGAAGGGATTCTCGTAGGATGGAAGTCTTGCCAAGCACAAGTACAATTATGGAAAACTAGTACATATTGTAAACACTTACAATGAGTTTTTTCTCCATGGAAATTGCTAAAAGAATGCTTAAGAAATCAATCTAGTATGAGTAATAGTAATCAATGTAGCTCAAGTAAAAGTTTGCTTAGTAATCAATCAAATGCACCCTACATTCAACTATGGTCACTAATGACCATTCAAGTCGATTCTGATGGTTGCGGGGCCTCGCGAACGGGTCAATTAGCTGAGATTCAATTCCATGAGGGATCTGGAATTAAATCCTAATATTCCTAGTATCAGCCAAAGAATTGAAAAAACTGGAGCAATGACTCATTACTCTTCGGAAGGTACCTTGCAAGCAAAGAGAGAAAGGAAGTTGGTAAGCACGAAGCAGGTTGCTCAAAATGCAGAGAAAGGAGGATGAAGAATGGAAGCAAGTCCTAACAAGCCCTTTTAAACAAGACACATCACGACAAATGAAGTGATGTATTAAAGCCTACAACAACCTCTAGATATACATACAAGGGAATAAACTGTCAGAATCCAACTTGATTATGAAAGTCTCAGCTCGGTCTCCATTTTATTTCAAATGATTGTCTAGTTGGTCAGAAAGTATTAAGCTCAAGCACTCATCTCCGAGCAAAAAAACCATGGTAATAGGGAAGGACAAAGATCTAAGAAAAAATATACTCTAATAACAAAACATAGTCGAGCACGCATCATTGATAAACAAAAGCCCAAGCAGAGCATGGACAATCCTATTCGAGCATGCTCTCTTGAACTCAGAAATTGATAGAACGATCGACTCCCACCTCCTTGATGGAACGGGGGTGCTGCCAAGCAAAGATATTTGAGCAGGTAGTATTCAACTACAGAATTGATAGAAAATCAATGATAAAATGATTCAAAATGATCTTTTGACCGAGCAGGAATCCATATGAAAAACCATGGAGTTCAAAGTCCTGGTCGAGAGGATACCCACATAAAAATTTTTTTAGGAAGAAACAATTCGAACTCTGTCGATCAAGGCTGCAACCAAGCAAAATGTTTACAAGTAAAAAACATACAACAACAACTATCTTCACAATTAACCCAGACACCAAAAGAAAAACATAAGAAGGCAAACATAACAGAAAAAGAGAGTTGTCTATTCATGAAAAACGCATATGTACATCAACACTCCTCCCCTTTCAAAAAGGAGGGAGAGGGGTCGAAAAACAAAGAGAAAGGAACAAAACAAAAATGTTAGTGCTGGATAAATTCATTGTTAGAGTCCACGACAACATCATAAATGTTCATGCCCTTGGATAGTTGATTGAGGGGATTAACATTCAGTTATTGGCAAGTCAAAACATAACCCCTCTAAAAATTTCTATTTTGAGGAGGACTAAGCTGATCCAAATAGTTGTTCACTATTTTCCCATATCCTCCTCCACTCATACTTCGGTATCCGCCTCCATCTTCCACTTTTCTAATTCTAACCCTTTTATCTTATCATGAAGACCACATTTCTTCTACTCATAATTGGCCTTATCAGTACCAGGGCTTCTCCGTCTCAATGTTACCCTTCTATCTTGTCGCCATGGCCTTTTCGGCCTCAAGATTTGACTTCTTGAACATCGACTTCGGCTTTATTGGCTCGAAAAGTGATCTTTTCAACTTTTAGAGACTCATTAATGGCAGTCAGCTTGGCATTGAGGGATTGGTCTTTCTCTTGAGAAGAGCAAAAGAATTCCAGAGCCTCCCCTTTTTGCTTCTCAGCCTCCTCAAGACAGGTACTGGGGACAATTGCCGCCGCCCCCCCCCCCCCCCCACAAACAACTATAAATAAATAGACGAATTAGCTTAAGAGAAGTGGAAGAAATGTAAAAACTACGAAAGAGCCAAGGAGACTTTACCATATAATTGCAACAAACCAAGAAAAAAGCTCGTCAGAGCTTATCCTACCCATATCCTACAGGTCCCTGGGAAGATGAATGTCGCTCAGAATGGCAAGGGTGATCCCTGAGGGCTCAAAAAACAGAAATAGTTACTAGAAGAGGGTGCCTCTAGAATATAGGTTAGAATACAAAACCATCCTGAAGGTAAGGTTGCTCAGTAGCACGAGAACATGGGGAGGGGTCGACTCGAACTGGCCTTTTGAATCACTCTTTTAGGCATCAACTTGAGCCTTTTTTAGTAGAGGTGACTTGAGGGCAAAAAGATCATCCTGGGTAATTTCGTGCTCATGGAGGAGTCAGACAACTGCAAAGACATCCTCAGACGGAGACAAGTTAGCATTTTCATGAGCTGGGGATGTGGCATCGGGAACAGAGGTAGGCGAGTGAACCTTCCCACTTGTTGAGGTGCTATTCCACCACCTACCAAAGCGACTTTAAGTTCCCTTATCTGCTTGTTCATCAACCGATCAATATTATAGGCATCCTACCTTGCTTGTTCAGCTTGTGGGTTGGACATTTTAGGAATTTCTTCCATTAATGGGGCAAAACCAATGCTCTCATGGTATCTTTGAGGACTCCTCTCGGGCAACAGTCAGCACAAACTAAGCCGGACAATCTCTCTCCCCCCATCAGGAGGAGTGGGAGAACTCTCAAATGAGTTACCTAAGGAAGCCTATAAGAAGCCTCACTGCTTGAATTTTCTTCGGCCTTCTTGGAAGAAAGCTCCTCAAGTTCAGAAGTTTCAAGAGGAGGAGGAGGATCATAGGTAGTCAAGTCCAAATGCATGCACTCATGTCTGAACCAAATGATCAGGTCTTTGTCATTGCTAGTAAGGAGGCCATCTGCAGTAGTGAAAAAGTTGGTGTTGGGGTAGCAGTTAAATAGATTTTAGGCACAACGATCAATACTTGGGATCCTTCAGGTCAGGATAAGCCAATGCCCGATCAACGTCACCGATAACAAGAGGGTCGGTGCTCACCAAACTTAGAGAACCAGTAATACCTGTGAAGAAAAGGGGCAGGTCAAAATAGAGCTACTAGAAAATAAAGAAAGCAAACATAAAGGAGGGGAAGGAGACTTACCGAAAACCCCTCAACACGTGAAACGCGTTCGGTTGCCTCGTCGCCAATTGTGTTTTCCCAAGCATCTGACACTTTAACTGGTATAGAGTTTATGCCATTGTACGAGAACGAGAGACCCTGAACTAAATACAAGTTGGAATTGTGGGCCTAAAGATAATACTTGTGAGGCCTTCACTCGTCCACCACCCCATCGAGCCTGCACAAAGCCTTTTTTAAAGAATAGCGATAGATAATGGCTGCCATATCCATATTAGTTCCAAGAATCTCATTAAGGGCTAAAACCCCCGATATCACCTTATAAAAATTACCCGTGACCTGAAAAAAGAAAAAGCTTCCAAAAGCATAGAGCATCTTGGATTAAGGGTTGGAAGGGAAGCCTAATGCCACCCTCTACTATGTCTATGAAGGGAAAAATGTCGAATTACTATTAGCGAGAGGAGCAGGGGTCTCGTTTGAAAATATAGTTTTTTAGATAATCGCCCAAAGAAAACCCAAATGGCACATCGCATTTAATCCACATAGAATTGGTAGTACGCACATTACATAAGACAGAGAAAAGGAGCCGACGACCCCCAATCTTGGCAATGTTAGCTTAGTTCCACGCACCCAAGTAGAAATATGGCCAAACAACAACAAGGTAAGAGGAATTGTGGGAGCCATAATATTGGGGTTGACAAGACAAGGAAAGCTCGCTTAGCCAGACCGAACTAAGAAAGAAAGAACCCTAGCAAATATGCTCGGCCATGATTGATTAGACTCGAGCACGTCAAACAAGCCTGGCTCATAATATGGTCAAGTCATCACTGTTCAGATTGATTATTCACGTCGGTCCCATCGTACTGATTAGTCCCATGATATGTCAAATCAGCCCACAATCGTTAATAGCCTGAGCAAGGATGCACTCGAGTTTGCACAAAAGAACACTCAACCGATCCTTATAAATAAGGGGTGAAGACTACTGAAAAAGGAATCGTTCCTCTGGTAGCAGAACTGTTGGCAAGAATAATCAAGGAAATAATTTTGTGTGGAAGAACATCATATGCTGGTTTGGACTACCCAGAGTACTTATAGCTGATTGGAGAAAGTAGTCCGACAACAAAGCCTTCAAAGATTACTGTACATTAAAAGGTAATCATGTCCATTATACACCACAAGCATACCCAAGGGTGAACGGGTAGGTAGAAGTGACCAACAGGACAATTAAAAAGGTTTGAAGAGGAGGGTAGAGTCATACAAGGAGAGTTGTCCAGAAGAGCTCCCCACTTCCTTTTGGCATATAGGAAAACAACAAGAACACCAATTGGGGAAACACTTTATTCCTTGGCATTCGAATCTCAAGCAATCATACCAGTACAAATTGGGTTGTTAAATCACTGGACAGTTACATTCGAGCGATTGATGAACGAGGTTGAACTCCAGGGTAGCCTGAATATGCTTGAAGAACGAAGGAAAACAACAGAGCTCAAGGCATCCATATACCGACAAAGAATGGTCAAATACCATAACGCATGTTGTTGATACCAGATTTTGCCCCACCACTCAAACTATCATGAAACATGCCATCAGAATGGGCTTAGGATAAACTTATTCGCAGAATGACTATTTTGTCTCTAGACGGTCAATTTAGCAAGTACAAGACTCACATCATCACATAATCAGCCCATAATATCTCTATAGTGTATGTCAAGGTTTAGCATGTCTTAGTGAGTAGTCAGAACATTCGAAGGAGGTATGAGGGGGATCCGAGCATTATCGGACGATTTTACCCTTCTGATTGAATAGGAGCTGAGGAGGCCTCTAAATCAAGTCAAGATGACTTCACCACTTCAATTTTCATAAAGGATCTTAATATGATGACATTGAAATACCTCAGAGGGCAATTGAACATTCCAAGAACAAACTTGAAGAAATTCGATAAACCGACAAACAAAGGATCGCGTCACTTTTGCACAGGCTAGGATTCAGGAGCACTATTTCAAAAATAACTTCTCCGAATTATGAAGACCTCACACTATTGATTAGTATGATGATACAAGTCTATTGATAGTGATTAGAAAAAAACAGAAAACGCTGAAAGTTTTCGGTTATTCGAAACGAGACATCGGGAGCACAATTTTCAAGCTGATAAATTCAAAATTCAAAGAGCACATATTATTGATCAACACGTCGATACGAGTTCAATGGTTGTATTCGGGGTTTAATTTGAGGTTAGTAAGTTAAAAAGTCATGTTTTAAAAATAATTAGCTACCAACCGGCACGATCTGAACACACGATTTACGAGATAATATTTTTAAATTTTGAGGGATACATATTATTGATCAGTATGTTGATATGAGTTCAACGGCTATATCCGTGATCCGATCTGAGTTCATTTGAAGTTCCCTCGTCAGAAATCAGTGTTTCAGTGCGCGTACAAGTGACAGGGTATTTTAGTAATTTTCAGCACCTGATGACATCACCAGGCGCATGATGGGCGTAGGTTAGGTGCATCTTTGGAGCAAGTGGTGGTTCAAAATTAATTAGGGCTTGGTTAGGTCAAATGAAAGTAATATAAAAACAATAGTAACTTAATTCCTAGGTTTTAATGCTATTGGTTATTTACCTCTATAAATACTTGATCGAACCAATGGCTTTGCGATCAGATTTTTTTACCCCAGATCATCGGCCAGACCGCCTCCTCTCTCCCGAAAATATTTTCAAGCTCCCTAAGTCAGAAATCAAATCCCATAATAAAACTAGAGAGCAAAAACACGAATTTTTTTTGTTTCATTCTTTTTTTTTTTATTGCCCATAGTAAAAATAGAGAGCTTTTACTCTCAGGAGTCCTTTGAGTGTTCTGTATCCGAGTTCTTCTTAGCTTTCTAACTCCAGACTCTCGATATCAGAGCGAGATTAGGACTAGGGTCCTTTAGTTAAGATTTTTGGTCCAAATACAAGTAGAAACTCTGCCATTTTTTTAATTATTAGAAAGATCAGAAAGTAATTTTAGTTTAGCATAGCTCGGGGTATTACCAAGATTCAATATCCGTTGTTACGCTAGTTTATGCTTTAGTTTAGTCTTTCGTATTTCTTTCACTTGTAATCAACGGAGCGTGATATCAATATAAGGTAATATTGCAACAACCATTTTATTTCAATTTTTGCTTCGCTTATTTAATTTTCATTCTTTGTATTTAATTTCTGCTCTCTTCATTTATTTTTTATTTTTTTCTTATCAATATAAATATTACGCTTATAAGTATTAATATTTGTATCTCTAGTCCGCAATTCTAGAAATTTCTAGTCTATTTCTAGAGATTTCTAGTCCGCATTTCTAGAATGTTAGAATATCAGTTTTCTTTGTCTTTTCTTCTTTATTTACACTCTCGGCACATCGCTCGATTGCGTCGGCACTTGCTAGAGTTAACTCTTAACTTTTTTCCCTTCCGAAATTTCGTAACATTTTCTTGTTTTTTCCTTTCCCAAATCTCATAACATTTTTCTTTTTTACCCATTTTTCTCTTCCCATAATAGTTGCTGCTACTTTCTTTTATTTCACATAAAATTAATAAAGACAAAAATTTGTTACTTCATAGCTAAATAATACGAATAGTACTGTTAGTTCATGTTGACACGTTATTCGTATCACTTAGTTAAAAATTTCAATAATCTTGAAATTATATAAACACACGGGTGACATAGGTAACCCATGCTAATATTTTGAAAGGAAAATTTAACGGGCAGTGCACGTTATCTTTTAACAATAGATTATTGTGATCGAAGTGACATTTATTATATTCTACAATTTGGACCATCAGTGTTTGTGTAGCTGTCGGGATGAAGTATTGTAGTTAAAAAATAATAAATTTAAGCAAACACGTGTCTTGCCTAAAAACTGAGAAACATGAATAGTCGTTGTGTTGTCCATGTCTCCCGGTCTTTGGTTTCAATAACCTCAAATTGAAATATGTTGTGCAAATTGACAGTTTATGTCAATTTTACATGTCGTGTTTTCTCGAAAGATTATCGAAACGACATTTACACTTTGTACTAAATTAACCTTGAAATTCTCAGAACATTGGTGACATAAGTAATTAGCGAGAAAATAATGAAAATGTAATAACGGCTAACTTGGTTTAGGCCAATAAGGCATATTGCAAATTCAAGAAATGTTAATATAGTAATTCATTAATAAAATAGAATCAAGTCATTGTTAAACTTGAAAGTTTCTACTAGGAATTTAAGGTACCTGACACTTCGGGAATAGAAACATAATGCGTAGATACCAGTTTGCATATCATGTTTTGGTCAAAGTTTAACATATGTCTGTTTCAATATTTTGCCACCGAGAGCTGAATAGCGTAAGCCGAGGTCCTGTCATCGCACTCTGTTTCATTTTTTATCCAATTGTATAGTCAATCACTAGATGTTTATCAATTTGGCTAAGGATAATAAAATGAAATTAATTGGAAAAATTCAGTACCGAAAGGGCGATATTGGGTGCCTAACACCTTCTCAACTCGTAACAGTAAATTTTCGAACCCATCTCTATTTTCGAGATCAGATTTCTTTTCAAGGAGTAATTTTATAAATAGAATCATATTTTTGAGTTAAAATTAAATTATTTTCCTAATGACATCTTCTTCGGAAATGGCTTTAGAGGGTGACTTGACACATCCAAATTTCATATCAAGTAGCGACTCTGAGTTTTTAAATAAGTCCCAGTAGTTAAACAATTTTCATTTTTCGTTGCATATCAAGTCAAGAAATTATTCAGCCCCATTCAACAATTCATTATTTGCGAGGGGGGTCGAGAAATTTTCGGGGGCGACACATATCTCACACCAAGGACTTTTCAGTTGGAAAATTTAGTCATCAGAAAGGTAAATCCCACTGGAAATGGCTACGGATCGGATCGGATCGGATATTAGGATATCCGTATCCAATATCCGAACACTAACCGATAATCGTAACTGATCCGATATCCATCGGTTATTCAAATTTTTAAACCATAACCGTATCCATCGGATATTGATTAATACCCGAACTGAATGGATATCCGTAATTTTTCCAAATTTGATTCGATTCGATCCGAATGTAATTTTTTTAAAAATGAATTTGTATTCATATTTAGAAAATAAATTACTATTCATATTTTGGCAACAAATCAAACTCACAAATAACATATTATATTACCATTAAAAGAAATTCACCAACTGTAACTAAACCAACAATAACGCAACGAAATAAAAAGTAGTTTAATAATAGAATACAACCTCAAAGTGAAATCATAGAAATGATAAAACGATGCAAGAGAA
>JABCMJ010023784.1:27500-55335 GCA_014822125.1 Arbutus unedo | reverse complement strand
AGGGGGATTATTTTTGGAGGGGTGAAAAATTATCTTCCTGTATTTTTATGCTCTCAAACCATGCTAAACATGTCACGTCGATTCTTTTATCCCCTCCAAAAATTATCCCCATTCCTTTCCCTCCATCCAAACGGGACGAAGAGATATAAAGGTAATTATCTCTTCATTTAAATAACTCATATTTTTGTTAGGAATTGACTAAATTTAAAAATAAATTTGAGGTGTTCTAAAGTGCAGAGGAAAAAGTCCTTAGAGATTAGTTTGGCCATAGGTTAGGTTCCGATAATTGAGGTGCTTGTACTCACGGCCCATTGAATTATCAAGAGAAGTTTCCTTTGGTCTTCTCCTAAAAATCTCCATTTCCATATGTTCTCCTTGAAAAATGCTGTACTTTTCAAGTAGGGTTGGAGCAATGGGCAGTGCTGGCTATGTCTGAACCTAAGCATGATAATTATATATACATTAAGTTCCATAAATAAGATTCTTTTGATATCAGGGTAGCCTGGAAGTGATTCTAGTATTGTGGCTTGGGTGGACCTATGCTTAATTAATGAACAATTTTAGTGACACTCCATATAGTATATCTCATTTTATATCGCATGCTTAGGTGTCAAACAACTATAGAATTTTATTTTAAAATCCTTGGCATCATTCAGGAGGAGTTGATCTTCCGAACCACCTTACAAAATCATCAAAGCTAACCTCATTTCTTGTCTACTACTTCTACTCCATGCCATCCTCTTGTTTTTGTTAGTTCCATCCTCATCACCGTCCATATGAATATATGATAGCACTACATTATAGTGTTCAATATCACCCAATAATTTTTTTTTTGTTGTGCTCGTCAATGGAAAAAGTATGATGCACATGCTCCCCTTTTAATTTTTTATGTGATTATTAATTATTTGTTTAGTTATTGAGTGAATTTTTTTAATACTGATTAGATGTTTGTGTTGAAATTTTTTTCTTGTTATTCGTAGGATAGGACATGCATGTCTTATTTGTTTTTGTAGATAAAGTTAACCTTATAATGTGTGAACTTTTATTGGTATTATGGATGGTTAACTTAGAACATATATATGTATTTTTAGTATTAATATAACATTTTCATTATTAGTGATTGATTTATTCAAAATTTTGCCACCCCCGTTTGTCATTCCTAGCTCCTCCCCTGATCTTCAAAACATTTTGATGCATGTGGGGGTTACAAAATAATAAAGAGTTTTACGTGCATCGGACGGTTGCGAATTCTGTGTTTGAATATGTGCACAAGTGTTGTACATGGTTCCAAGATAAATGCAAAACAAGCATGGAAAAAAAAGGCGACGTCAGTTGTTTTGTAACTTTAAATAGAAATCCTTAGCATGGGCCAAGCTTGTTGGTTTGCAACGCTCAAACAAACTAATGAGTGACAGACAAAAAAAAAAGAAGAAGAAAGATCATTACAATGCAAAAACGGATCAGGCGTTAGAAAAGGAATTCCTGAAAATAAGGAAACAAAACATATGGAAAAAGTAAAATTGAAGGGCTTTTGCTTACATAATCCTTCGTAACAACCTCCCCTCCCACCCCACCTTTAAATTTGTCACAAACCAACGTTTTCGTCCTCATCAATCAACATCCACCTTTGGTTTTTATCACAATTCTTATTGGTACGATCAATGGTGGTCATAATGTGTAACCAACGGGTGTGGATCACTACGTTGTTGTTGATCCTACAATGCACGTCAAACATGGTGGTGATGGGATCTCCGTTTAGGGCGATGTATGTGTTTGGGGATTCCATTGTGGATAATGGCAATAACAACTTCATTAACTCCATTGCCAAATCAAACTATTATCCTTATGGCTGTGATTTTCGCGGTGGCCCTTCAGGCCGATTTTGTAATGGCAAAACCTTTGTCGATTTTCTTGGTAACTCATTAAATTGCCTATATTAGCTCTAAATAAATATATCCAGAGTTATTCTAGCATAGCTACTAGCCCAACTAGTTGTCTCCTTCCTAATTGCTTATCAAACTTAAGTAAGACGCTAGTAATTTTTAAATGCATCTGTTCAACCAGCATTTGAGATCAGAGTTACATTAATAACATAAATATATCAGATCAAAATGCTATTGTTTTTTTTCTTGAAATTCATGTGTGGGGTTAACCAATCAGTCTTGTGGGAGTGCAGGAGAGAAGCTGGGCATTCCTGCTCCTCCACCCTTTGCAGATCCAGCCACCACAGGGGGCAGGATTATTGGGGGAGTGAATTATGCTTCAGCAGCTGCTGGAATCCTTGACGAGACTGGCCGACACTATGTATGTATTTCTCTCCTAGCCAAGCTCCTCAATCATATCAATCCAGTGTCTCAAACTTGTAGCTGCTACTGTTCTAAAGAATCTAGCTAACACATTGGTAAAATAATTTGTGAATTTCATTCCAGGGAGAACGATATACGCTAAGCCAGCAGGTGATCAACTTTGAGAGCACAGTGAGTCAATTAAGAATGATGATGGGCGGAGACGACCTTACTCAGTACTTGTCCAGGTCCCTAGCAGTCTTTGTGTTCGGAAGCAACGACTACATTAACAACTACCTCTTGCCCTCCTTGTACCCTTCCAGCTACAACTACAACCCTTCTGACTTTGCCAACCTTGTTCTTAATCATTACGCGCGACAAATTGTTGTACGTATATATCTTTCTCACATGTAACAATTCTTTGAACCCATTTCCCAGAGGCATGCATATACATGGAAAATGGGTGACTAATATTTGTGGATAATGTTGACTGCAGGCATTGTACAGTGTGGGAGTGAGGAAATTTTTTCTGGCTGGAGTACCACCACTAGGTTGCATCCCAAACCAGTTAGCCACAGGACAAGCTCCACCGGGGAGATGTGTGGACTATGTGAATCAGATGCTGGGTAGCTTTAACCAAGGACTCAGATCTCTGGTCGCCCTGCTCAACAATGGCACCCACCCTGGTGCCATGTTTTTGTATGGGAACACATATGGTGCTTTTGGAGACATCCTCAATAACCCAGCTGCCTATGGTACTAAGAATATACACCCTTCATTTTGTTTTCTTTTTCTAAAGCAACACATTGATCATTTTAAGCATATCCCTCTGTAATTTTTGCAGGGTTTAGCGTGGTGGATAGGGGATGCTGTGGGATAGGGAGGAACCAGGGACAAATAACATGTCTACCACTTGCAATACCATGCTCCAACAGGAATCAATACGTTTTCTGGGATGCTTTTCATCCAACACAGGCTGCCAATGCAGTCCTCGCTCAGAGAGCCTATGCTGGCTCTCCTAACGATTGCTGGCCTATCAATCTTCAACAAATGTCTCTTCTTAACTCTTGATTTTCTCTCCCTACACACCTTTAATTTTCAGCTCCGTTTCCTTTCTTCTTCTTTGGGTTTTTTTTTTTCTTTCAGGTTCTTGCTATCATGACCCGTTGAGTATAAATAATTTTGTATCGCTCTCTTTCACTTACTATCAGCAAATACAACTTTTAGCGAAATAAAAGAACATTATGAGCAAACACACGAGTACATAAGACCAGTGGTGGAACCATGCATGATTTGTGCTAGAGTATGTAAATTATGGCATGGCAACATCTAATGGTGGACTTGCTTTGTGGCTAGCTACACGCTATCATAAACTAGCAAATTGTTCATGCCTAAGAAAACTTTTAGCAAAAAGTGAATTAAGACCGGAACTACCAATCTACAACCAACTAAAAGCCATATGGCTCCTTCCACCCCAATTGAGAAATAGAATGGAAGCACTAAATGAAAATTGTGTTCCAAGAGTTAATGTCAGCACTCGGTCACTCAAAAAAGCATCGAAACAAACTTTAAAAATGAACCTAAACTCATATTTTTTTACGTTGATTGCATCATCATCTTATCAAATTCCATAACCACCTAACAACCAATAGCTCATCTTCACACCTATGTTCACTATAGTTCACCAAACACTCTATCCAAAAATATAAAATAAACAGAGAAATCAAAAAATAAACCTATCATACCCTACAAAAACAAGCCATAGTATGTCGTTTTCAATATCATATATTATAACTTATCCCCACACAATTTGCCTTTATATACCTTTCTCAAGACACAGAAGTCCATGCATTTAATAAATGTACATATCATAGCTATAAACTTCTTTCATAACTTTTAAGTACAAAACGCCTAACAATAACAACCGCGTTAATGTCTGGCAACTTATTTGCTATGAAAAACAAAAACAAAAACAAATAGATAGATGAACCCTTGAAATAGATCCACTAAACTGATACATTGGTGCTTAATACATGTATGGCTACTTGGTTCATTCACTCCAGCTCATTGAACAAAGTTTGCTATGCCCTACTGCCCCTTATGCCCTACCCCCTAAGTATATATAGGCTAAGGTTGGCCCTGATCTTTGTCTCTAAGGCCTCGTTTGATAAACGGATTCAAAATCATGAGATTCACAGAGTTGTGAGATTAGGATAGGATTCGTAATACCAAGAGATTATTAATACCACGTTTGAAATAACAACCATATTTGTTTAGGACTTAGGATTGGACTAGTAGTCCATGACAAGTGTTTCTTTAAGAAGAAAGATGGGACTAAAACTTATATAGGTTAGTTTTTACTCCCATTTTTGTCATGACTTATTGTTTTTGGTAGATCACTTTAGTTTAATGTGCAACAAGTGCACTACTTTTAAAAGAGTTAATATTTTGGCCAATCGTATACTAAAAAATAAAAATAAAAAAAGTCAAAATATAATCTGTTTTGACTTATTTTTCATTTTTAGTAAGTTTTTTTGATATAATTTTATGCTTTTTAGATTTTTTTCGTCGAGTCAAACCAACAATTCCGTGAGTCTTATAGTCCCATCCCATAACCTAATATGTTTATAAAACAGGGCTTAAATGTTCAGCATTCAGCATGCTCTCTTGTCCTAGCTAGCTCTTTCCAATAGAATCACACAACAATATAAAACAGAGAATGTATTCCTCTGAGCACAATGTCTAATGTTACAACAAATCTCATGAATCTAACAAATTCAAAAAGGTAGTGGTTTTACTCTAGGAGGATTCCAACCACAGCTAATGCCCCAAATTTCGTTAGCCATGTTATATAAAAGAAAAAATTAACGTTTTTGCCGCACATCCTTCAGACTCCTTCGGAATCAATGTTTAATGATAAGTATGTTTTATCGAGTCTCATATTTTGGTAACAACATTCTCTTATGTAAAACGTAACATCACAAAATTAATTGCTTATCACTTCACCCAACTAAGCAAATGAAAGAAAAGTGAATTTCGTTAACCACATTATATAAAAGAAAACATTAACGTTGTTGCAGCACATCCTTCGGACTCCTTCGGAATCAATGTTCAATGATAAGTATGTTTTATCGAATCTCATATTTTGGTAACAACATTTTCTTATGTAAAACACAACATCACAAAATCAATTGCTCATCACTTCACCCAGCTTGCTACCCAACTAAGCAAATGGAAGAAAAGTGAAGAGAGAGAGAGAGAGAGAGAGAGAGAGAGAGAGAGATACTAGTACACTATCGTATTGAATTTGAGTACATATTGATATATTGTTCAACCATGTATTCATAGATCACAATCACCAAATTACGAAAACATCACCATCAAATAGTACTGGCCATATCAACAAAGAGAAAGAGTGAAAACATGAAAGAACTATAACGCCTCGAATTTTGGACACGTTAATTTAAAAAAGTGAAGTAACCAAAATACCATCATTTCATTGAAATATGAGTTTAACACAAGAGATAGTTGAAATACGTTCAAAAAGACTATTTACATCAAAAAGACTTTAAAAATAAAGTCAGATCAGTCTAAAACAAATTTAAGTGAATCACGGCTCCACCGTGTTTTCATTGGGATAGGCACCATTGTATGGTGTATCATCTAGTCCGGCTCCGTCGTCATCGATATATGGTTATGAAACACCAAGGGCAGGAGAAATTGCACCACGAGTTTTGACACTCGATAAGTTACCATACTCTTAAGTTCACTTTTGAATGTTTTAGCATAATAACATGATGTGTAATGAACAGAGTATGAAAATAATCAAGATCTAATCATGCAATAAGACAAGTTCAAAAATAGTAAGTATATGCTTTAAATCGAAATAGCATAATTGAAATCATCAGAATAATTATCACAGTGATTATCAATTCCAAATGTTCCATGAGTCCTCAACTCGAATCAAATATTCTAAAGTATAACCACGTCATATAATTCCATCAATTGTTCCAAGAATGACCACGTCATTTATTTCGAATATGTTTTTCTAACATCAATGACTTCGTTATATATTTCGAATCAACATTTCTAAATTAATAAAGTCTAGTATGGTGCTCCCAAACGATAACGATCTCGACCACTCGACTAACCGATGCTTCTCAACCACTCTGCTATCCAACTACACCGTTTTTTGATTGTCATGCTCCCAATCAATATGTTATCTCTACCATTATATCATGTCGTTACCGTGTCGGAACAATATGGGTTTTAAAGTTTACCCTAGAAGGTCGTTAGGTTAAAAGGGCACGACAGGACTAGATATAACTTTAACTCAAGCGTAACTTGACTAAATGCATTGACACGACTAAATTACAGTGCTTGGGTAATACAAAACTTGGATCTATCACACCATTTGGTTAAAGTCAAAACTCGGCTCATGCTGCATCACAACTACAAGACACGCATAATATTCCCATATGGAATATATCCACAACCACTAATTGTATAATATTATCAATGTGTTTAATGTTCAAGTATTCATGGAACACTTTGAGTATCAACATTTAATCATCGCTCAAGTAATTAGAATGTAATCTTGTAACTTTGATCAATTTTATCATCATGCTCAATTGTAAAATATGTGTGAAGAGACATTAATTTAAATAATTAAAGTATACGATGAAACTGAGATGAAATAGGATGCAATGAGCATAGTATAAGTTGATTTAGAAACTATTTATGTATTATGGTCACTCGTAGGTTAAGTATGCCTTAACGTATCATACATTCTTTTTGATTTATAAAATTTATGGTTTGTTTATGTAATTAATAGGGTTTGCGACCATTACGTTGTTAGGGGGATCTAACCTGAACATTTATTAATTTAAAAGCGGTGGTTTTGAAATGAAAATTTAAGAGTTGGTCATTATGTGGTTTCAAAAATATTTTATGATCATCTGATTATTTTTATTTAGTTAGGAAAATATTTCAATATTTTAAAGTATTTATTCTTATGAAAAAGGGCAAAAGTATATTAAGTGAAATATAGGAGCTGGTTAAGGATATTAAATAATACGAGGGTAAAATAGTAATTAACATGAGTTAGGATATAAATGAAATTCATAAGAAGTCTATGGATCAAAGTGTAATCTCTATAGCTTAGAGGTGAAGTGGATTAATAAACGTGTCTAAGATTTATGCAATTAACCTTAGCCTAAGATTACATATGAATTTAACCAAATGTGGAGTTGTTTGTATAGTTTATAATAAATTAGGGGTAAGATCATCATTAATATTTTGAATTTTTACAAGGATGTACTTCACGATGTTATGAACATTTTTTATAAATGATGTAAAGTTCGAAGGTGCCTCTAAGTTGGTGAAAATTGGATACTTATAGAGCTGGTTGAATTCAAACATTGTTTGCTGAAACATAAATTTCTGGAGTTTCAGAAGCCAATTGAGTGGGTTCAAATTGGAAATGCACGATAAAATCCTAATCTATCATCTTACCAAATTTTGGGTCATTCTGAGCTCTGTAGCACTCATACGATCGTTTCGAAGTTCGAATAGAAAATCTGTCTCACATAGAAGATTAATTTAGCTGGCGAGGCGGCTAGTCAAATTCGTGGCTAGATTGGCGACCGGACCAGTTGCCGGAATTCCTGGTTCATCTCCTACCTTAGATTTTCGGGCATTAATACTCCATGGAGCTTCATGGAGGTCCCTAAACATTCTAAAACACTCAAAATAGGGCATAGGATAAGGGAATTTACATTGGTTTGAAGCTTCAAGAGGACTTTCCGACAGGTTTCAGTTTCGATTTTGATTTTGATTTTGATTTGGTGGAGCTTCGCCCGCGGTTTGCTTCTTCCTCCCTTCTTCTTCCTTCTTCTGTGGCTCTTGGTGTTGTGGGGGTGAGTTAGATGAGAGGGGGATCTCCTATTTATGGGAGGAAGGAGGGAACAAGACGAAGGAGGGAGGGTTTTCGGGGTGATCCAACGGTGGAGGTGGTAGTAGCCATGGATGACGGCTGTGTAGAGAAGGGGCTGATACAGATGGTAGGGAGATGATGAGGGGTGACAGGAGAGGGAGGAGAAGGGGGCTGTCGAGTGGTGACGGGGGAAGGCTGCCAAGAGGGAGGTGTGAGAGAGAGAGAGTAAGGTAAGGTTATATATATATATATATATATATATATATTCAAATAACTTATGATATCTAATATAAAAATAAAGTATATTAGTTATAATAAGAATTTATAACATATATACTTATACAATAACGTAAAAATATTTATACATGAACATAAAATATCGATTTTTTTTTATTATACGTGAAAAAATTACTTGGAATATTTTATTTCAATTAAAATTTTACAAGTTATTACAAGAACAACTTGTTGGAGGTTTTTATCATCTTCCAAAATCATAAATAATAGATGGAGGCATACTATTTTTTATATGATTCTTGAGAATCAACTTAAGTTATTATTTTTCGGATGAGTAGGATGGGGGAAGGGAGAAAGATAAATTTAAGGATAAGTCTATTAATAAATTAAGTTATACATAAAAAATATATCTTTGGTGTTAAAAAAATTATATTTGTTTTTGAATCATATCATTCAAAACATATTTAGATTTTACTCAATTCAAAATGACGTAATTTTAAGTGATGTACAAAAGTTTGATGTAAAAGCACTCTGCAAAAGCCGATTCGTATGCCGACAAATATATGAGCACTGCTACAAACCCAGAAAAAGATCGAGAAATGTCTCCGAATTTGAAATCAAAGGCCATGATTTACTTGATCACCGAATTTAAAATCAAAGGTCATGGCATTTAATTTCAAATTTGGAGACATTTCAAATTTTTTTTATTTTTATTTTTTATTTGGGTACATTTTTTTTTTTTGGGGTTCCTAGACTTTCTGCAAATATATAGAGCTGTCTTAAAACCCTTGATTGCAAACATGGCGTCGTTTGTTAGGAAAGTGAAATGTGTATCAAACCCACTTGGTTGCAATAGTGGATCATCATCGGCTTGGAGAGCCTTGTTTGTTTTACGAAGCTCTTCTTCTTCCCGATCATACGCTGCTGCTGCTGCTGCCAAGGCCACCTCTTCGAAACACGGAAAAGCAGTGGGTGGTGCTCCTTCGGCTACTGAAGTACTGCCAGAACCAGAGTATGACGTTCCCACCTCCGGAATCAGCCGCCCTCTATCCGAAATCCTGAAAGAACTCAACAAGAAAGTCCCCGACTCCCTTGTTAGAGTTCGCACTGAAGCTGATGGCTTCCCAGTCAAATACATTCCCTGGTCAGTCTTCTTCTGTATTCCTTTCTAAACGCACTAGCTCTTTGGATTTTGAGTGAGTTTTTTTGGGTAAAGATTAGAGTTTCTTATCCAACGATTCATTTGAATGGAGTGATTTTGTGAGAAATATATAAATGGTTGGGTTTTTCTCCTCTCACTTAGGTAGTGAGATTTGGTAAAGGCTTGCCCTGTCGCACTATCAAAGGGGCTTAGCTCACCTGTTGGTGAATTGCGCCATTTAGCTCAGTTTTTAGTAACACTGTGTTCCCCAAACTGGCTTCCCGCCTACTCATTAAAAACACTAATTAGGTTAATTAGGTTCTAACTCCTTCATACTACACCCATGAATTGTCTGTTGTCAAAGTTTCTGTAAAAGAAATGTTCTCTTTTCCATTCAGAATGTCTAATTTTCTCTATGGACATCCTGATAGAGCGCATTAAAAAGATCTGACTTCAAAACTGTTTTGTGGAGCTTTGCATTTCCTCTTCCCTTTTTTCCAAATTGTGGAAGATGCCAGTTAACCTGAAACAGAGTGTAGCCAATTCACAATCTTTACTAAATAGGTCTTTGCGGTTGTGTTGGCCAGTTTTCGTTTTCTGGGTTGCTAATGAGGAAACAATGTTTTGCCAAAAGGATTCTTCAGATTTGTAGGCAAATAGTTCTAGGAGTTATGTGTTGGTGTATTATGTAGATTAGTGGTGCAGGCAGAATTGTGTTTTGGGGGCAGAAACTTACCAAGAACATGAAGTCACGAGGTCGAGAGTGATGGTAGAGGACAGGGGTACTAGTGGTGGTAACAACAGCGTGGAGGAAGTGAGAAGCATGACAAGAAATTTAAAGCGAATAGATAGTAAGAGAAGAGTTGAAGGGGTTTGAAAAGATAAGAATTTGTAAAAATTGGGAGATATTTTGTAGATGCAAAAAGAAATTCAAAGAGATCTTATGGTTGCAAGAATGGGTAGAGGAGAAATTTAGGCAAATGCTAGAAAATAGAACATTCAACCTACAGGTAAAGTGTACGTCTTAGAAATAGTAGTTTATTGATATATATGTATTTTTGAAAATTATAATTAAAACTATCGGAACAAACTACTGTTTTCGTAGTTTTGGGCAATTGCCCCCACTTGATCCTTTCTATCTCAGCGCATGATATATTCAAGGGTGATGGTTGTACTTACTAGATAGTTGATAATTCAGAAGGTTGCTTCTTGCCAAATATCACTGGGAAGATTATTCATCATGAGAGTCTTGTTTAATGAAGTTTAATTTTGTATAGCATCAAATTGAGGCATGCAATTGGATATATATTAATGGCTTGATCTGAATATATTGTATCTGTATGAAGAACGGATGCCCAATTTTTCTACGCCAAGCTTCCTTAGTGTAGCCATTTTCTCTTATGTTGTTTCAGTTCAAACTTCTTGTCTTACATAACTACAAAGTTCGGCCTTTTAAGCTTGCTGTTCAAGGTTTCATTAGAGTTGCCTTGGATCCACGAAAATTCACCGCCTCATCTCACGTGAAAGTTTAGGGGATGCGATTTGGTAATTCCACTTTAAGCTGAACTGCTGAAAAGTTCAACATCAGAACATTCGTTTTGGTGCATTGGAGCACCGGGCTCCAGAAAGTACAATCTAACTTGCAACTTAGGCCCAACTCTTGTTTTGTTTCTTTTCAGTTGAACAGAGAGACTATGGTTGTTGACAGATAACTTGTGTATTCCTGTCAAATTTAAAAAGCCAATAATTATCTACAATTATGTCGTTCATTTTACCTTCTCTTCATAATCACTTTTGACTCCATATGTAAGCAGAAAGCACCCTACTTCTATCTGAGAATGTGGTAATTCTTACTTGAAAAGGAAGGTACTTTGAGATTTACTCCTACTTCCATTTTTCCCAGGCATCTTGTGAATCGTATTCTGAACTTACATGCTCCAGGTAACTTCACTATTTTTCTTCAGAATGTGATTTCCATTACAGTTGCAATGGACATTGAAATCTTTGAGTGCTCAAAATTCAAGTTGTTTTACATTCTGTATTACTGTAGAATGGTCTGGTGAGGTTCGAAGCATCATCTATTCGGCTGATGGCAAGTCTGTCTCTGTTGTTTACCGTGTAACACTCTATGGGACTGATGCTGAGGTATCCTTCCAGTTTATGCTTCATAATTTGATGATTTGGATCGCAGTATGCATGGTTTTTTTCAATGATACAATCTTTGTACTTAGTCTACTTCTGGACATTGTCTGGTGTTCTTTCAGTGACAAACTATGTTCTCAGATTGCTTTTGTCGACTAATTGGAATTTTCTTGCTAATATAGATTTATTGCTATCATTTGTCATTGTTTCGCGACATTGCCTTGCTGATGACGAACTTCATAGAGTGTTTTGTATATAGAATTTGTAGTACCGTCGGAACATAATAGGCCCTGTCCTGAATTTTGGTTTATATCCTGGGCAACCTATTTCAGTGGTTTGCTTGGCCATCTTGGTTATAAGCCTGATATCATTTTGCTGATAGGACTTCTGTTAAGAAAGATGTCTAATTGAGTAGTTTCTTTGATCTCTTCTGCGGCTTATTTTTTGACATTCTCTTCATTGGTGTGGAAAATGACCAATGCTCATTGAACAAGGGAAAGAAGGTGGGGTTTTAGAGCTCCAAGTAATGCGCGAATGCATCTGGAGCTCGTGTCCCGCCTCTCCTTCTCTTGCCATGGAACGTATAATCCAGTCAAATACGCAAAATACGTCAGGTGGACTAACTACTTCTCTATGAGTGTATTCTAACTACTTCTCTATGAGTGTATTTAGGTTCTTTCTCACTATATATAGTCATTCAAGTGGAAATGATCTATGTTGCTCTTTTTATGTTTTGAGAAGATATATAGGGAGTCAACAGGTACAGCTTCAGTAAATGATGGAACAGGGTATGGAGATCCAGTACAGAAGGCAGAAGCAATGGCATTTCGTCGAGCTTGTGCACGTTTGGGTCTCGGACTTCATCTTTATCATGAGGATGTGTTGTAGCCAAACAAACTCCCGCACTTTTAGCCCTGTGAATTCTGGTATGCTTACATCGCATTTTGTCTTCAGCAGATCTCTTTTATTCGCGATGGAGAAATTACTAGACCAGATATTTTGATGGATAGCAGAAATGGAACTTAATTACAAATTGTGCCTTCATACTGTAAGAGTGGCTGGGTTTTGGTAGATATTGGTGGAGGGTGAGTAACGTGTCCTCCCTTTTACCAGTTCATCTCGGAAAGCCTAATTTGCAGTTGAAACAAGTAACCTGACTATGTTTTGTTGCTGCTTTTTTTTTTTTCCTCTGTTGGAAAATAAGAACGAACTTAATTTGTGCTACAAATTTGTAATCGTGGAAACAGGAGATACAAGCTAGCATATAATGTTTTGTAGGTTGAAAAAGCCGAAAGCTTTTGAGACTCGGCTTTTATCTACTACAATTATTGAATGTTCAGCAGGTCTTTGGATTCCATTTAATTAGGAAAAAGCTTCATTATCAGCGCAACACATTAGTTTTCATCGTCGTTTTTTTTTTCTTTTTTTGTGGGCAGTTTGTTTTATTTTGTCATCTGTCTAGGCTCTAGTTGTTGGCAGATTAGCAAAGGCCGACACCCTACTTGAGATTCCCTTCATTTTTTAAGGTTGTCTGCAGTTTTCTTGTTGGGTCAACCTGCAACTAGAAAACAAGCGTTTTGTTCAATACCATATTGATGCTATTATCTATTATGTTAATCCTAAATGTAGCAATAACATGGTAAAATTTTACGGGTCAATCAATTTGTTGTTAAAATCTAACACGAATATTTTCTCCTCAAGATGCAACAATAATGAAAAGTTTGATACAGCTATCAAAATACTGTGACAAACTGGAAAAATTGGGGTACGAAAAAAGGAAAAAAAAACTGGAGCATGTGGGCGAGGTGCAAGTACTGTCTGGAAGAAAAAGAAAACGAGAGAGAGAGAGAGAGAGTGAAATGACATTGGACCCTATGTGGGTAATTGTGGCTGACAAAGTTTAGAGGGCAGGCACGTGTATAAGTCTGCAGGATTCAGAGGGATGGAGAGAGAGAGAGTCAGCTTTGTGGTCAAAGGATGTTGGGAGACAGCTGCCCCTCACAACTAAGGTATACCCCATACGCGCAGGAACTAATAAAAACCGAACCTGGAAACTGACGGAGGAGTTAAGAGTTATGTTTATTTTTTAATGTAAAACATGATTTGCTACTAGGTCTAATTTGACCTAATTATTATTTATAATCGAGTTTTATCTCTATTCAAAATTTTTTTGTATTTGTTATTGTCTTTAATTTTTTGTAGATTATTGATCCGTTTTGATGAAACGAATTTAAAAAGTATAAAATTATGTTTAAAAATTAAAAAAAAATAATTTTTTACAACGTTTTATCAAGACGAATTCATAATTTACAAAAAAAATTGACGAAAAACAAAAAAATATAAAAAAATTTCAAATAAAAATAAAATAATTATCAAATAATCAAGTTAGGTCAAACCTAGCCTTAGTTTTGAGTTACTTAAATTTGACGTAATTCCCCAATCACATTAATTATATCCCCGTTGATAATTGTCATATGCAAACCTCAATTACCAAACCCATGTAATGTCACATCTCACATCTCACATCAAACTATATTGGGTCATACTCGCTAGGACGAGCACTAGCATGTCGTATTATACGGTAAAACAATATTGATTTAATTATGAAAAACTTTGCAAATTACTGTCAAGTCATTTGAATATTTTTTTAATAGTTAAACAATATCGTTTTAATTTATAATATATTTTAAAGTGCACAATTATTATTTTAAAGTCCGTACGTTGTTCAAAGAATGTGTGCCGTAGCCAGGGCAGGTGTTCCAATTGATTACTTTACATGATATGGTCAATTTAAGAGAAAGGACCCTTTTATAAAAAAGAAAAAAAAAGAAACTGATTTCAGACAATTGTTATATTAAACATGCACGCTGTGGCCCAATGAATGGGCTAGAAATAGGCACAATTGCTTTCATAGTAGTTAGTTGCGAATGCAGACACATACTATATAATTATAATTTCTAATGCCACCCTTCTTCATGATTGTTAATTGGAAAATGCTAACTACAATATATATATATATATATATATATATTGATATTCGTAAATTATGTATTAATATTCGTAAATATATATTGATATCCGTGTTTATTTATTTTTATTTTTATATTATTCACCACTCATTAAACGATAGTTAACAATACCCTTTATCTTTTTAATTTGTTGTTGTTCAAGTCGGTTATTCATTTAATCTCTTCATCTCAAGTTCACAAGCGCTTCATCTCAATGGTTCCATAGATAATAATATCCATGCAAACTTCAATTTTATGAGTTATTGATAGACAATATGTAGGTAAAAATAAATGTATCTTATTTTGTAAAATAACGGCTAATTGTCTTCCATCTCACGACAAACCTAAGACAATATTATAGTACGTTAACATTTTATGATCCAAAAATGTACTCTACAGTCTACGATTCTAGTATTATTTTATAAAGAAATGTAAATCTTTTAAAGAGATTTTTTTTTTCCTTTCTAAAATATAGTTTTGAAAGGAAAAGAAGTTACAATGTTGGTACACATACAAATACATGAAGTTGAGATCTCTCGAAATTGTAAACTATTCGTACGTCAATAAAACGAAAGACGATTTTGTTTGGAAGTTAATGTATATATAGGTAAAGAAAGAGAATAAGAAAACAAGGGTTATAAAAGGATACGGATTTGGATAAAATTGAGAACCCACTTTAACTACCAAATTATTACCCAAATAACAAATACTTACGATTTTACTGTTTGAGTAATATTTTAACGACGAAAAATGAAATTTTTTTTATTTACGCGCAACATACAGTAAAATAATATGTTTCATTATTATGTTCCAACAACAGATAAGCCGAAATAGTAACCAACTTGTTCCCTCATAAAAGTTAAGAAAATAAAACACAAAAAACATTTGAAGCTTGACTGCTGAGTTTCCCCCCCGTTTTCAGGAGGAGCACTCCCCCCCGTTCCGTTTTTGCCACTAGGGCTTCCTACGCTGTAAGGGTAGGTTTCAATAGGAGTGGTAAATATCATCAAAAACTCTGCCTTATTTCACCAACAGGAGTGGTATTTTTAAAAACAAAAACGATAAAGGTACCCAACAGCCACAGCGAACAGGCCGCAGCCGACATAATAATACTTACACATTTTCATTGATTCAAACTCCCACTCTCAATACGCCCGCGTGACACACATGTTGCAAAGTCTTAATCATTGGGGTGTTTTACACGCTCCCCAGAAGAACGTGAATGTCTGACTGCCAGTGTGTTGTAAAGCGGAGGTTGGGCGGGCCCTGCTGTGTATATAATTCATGCGTCCGTATTATCAGAGGGTGTTTCTTCTTTTTTTCCCACCTTTTGCTTTCTCTTCCCTCCAATTTCTCCTCTCTCTCCTCTCTCCTCCTTTTTTTCTCCCTCGCTGGATCTCTGACCTAATCGTCTGATAACCAATCACCACCACCACGACCACCACCTCCTCCTCCTCCTCTCTGCCTCCCATAATAATTCACCTCCATATCCAGTTGGGGACTCAATATTTCCCATCTTATAGATATAGATCTAGTTAGCGATCATCGTCATCTACTACTAGCTAGGACCATTTATAGCTAACGTGTGTTGTAGATCAGAGGGGCAAATTAAGGACGGCAGAGGGAGGGAGGAAGAGAGAGAGAGAGAAGATGAATGCTACTGGTGGTGGTGGTGGAGCAGCAGCAACAGCAGCAGCAAATAACAACAACATGACGTCATCAGGAGGAGGAGGAGGTGGGCAGTTTGGAGACACAACCTACACGAAAGTGTTTGTAGGGGGATTGGCTTGGGAGACACACAAGGAGACTATGAAGAAATACTTTGAACAATTTGGGGACATCTTGGAGGCTGTTGTTATCACTGATAAATCCACTGGAAGATCCAAAGGCTATGGATTTGTATGTTATTATTCCCCCATGGCACCTTCATCCCAATTCCTTTTTCTTCCTTAAATTTTTTTAAATAAAATGTATCTTGGTATTGATTCTATTATTCCATGTCATGACTTTTTCCACTAGATCTTGAAGAAAATGAAAGATCAAACATCTCGTTGTCATAAAAATGTTTGAGAAAACTTCATTAGTTCATATATATATATTGTGATTTTGAGAGAATTGAGCTCTTTGTTTGCTTTTTGTTTTGGTCCAAATTAGGTAACTTTTCGTGAAGCTGAAGCAGCCATGAGAGCTTGTGTGGATGCAGCTCCAGTGATTGATGGGAGAAGGGCGAATTGCAATCTTGCTTCTTTGGGTGTTCAAAGATCTAAGCCTTCTACCCCTAAACATGGTATATGATATTATATTGTATCTATCCTTCTTTCTTCTTCGTATATGCACATATTGTATTTGTTTTCCTTTTCCTTTTTATGTTATTTTGTTAAGGCCCGACTCATCCAAAAACTGTTTTGAGATCTGCAAAAGTTACAGATATGTAAATCTTTTACTTGCTTTTCCTTAATTTTTATTTTCTTGTTCTGTGGTATAATTAAACTCTTAATTAGCATGGATCCATCTCAATCAAACATGGGTGTACATTCAAGATCTAGGGTTCATGGAGAATGAATATTCCTTCAATTTTATGTATAGAGAAGTTGTTCCATATATTCTTCTTCCTCTTTTGGGGGGTCTCATTGAATGGTGTGAGCCCACTCAAGCAAGAAATATACAAGAAACTGTTTTTGCCAAAAGCATATATGACAGCTCATTCCCCTCTGTACCAAAATGCTTTTGCTTTTTCTTGGTGGGTATTTATGAATTTTAACAAACTCTTGAACACTACCTTCACATTAAACATTTTTTTTTTTTTTTTTGGAGTGTGTGTGTGCTGGTTCCCAATGTTGATGTTTTTCCCTAATTAACATTTCATGAAGTGTGCATATGTACATCATGTATACATACATTCACATGATATACTTTTGTGTGCATATTTCAAGGCAATATATGTAATAACATAGAATTGGAAATATGAATGCAGGAGGAGGTGGTGGAGGAGGAGGAGGGAGGAATTTTAGGGTAATGAGCGGTTATCAGACAGGAGGAGGAGGTGGTGGATTTGGAGGAGGTGGAGTGGGGGGAGCAGCTTTTGCTTCAGCAGCAACAACTTTCCCACATTATGCCATCCAACAAGGCATTCCTTATACCAATGTCTATGGGTGGGTAAACTACTAACTAATTAAGCAGCAATTTTTATTAATTGTTCAACTACTATATACTAATTCTATATATAATTTCCTCTCTTTATGCATATGTATATGTGTGTGTATATATGTGAATCATGTGATGGAGGTGTGTGGGGGGTTGCATTTGGATAGCAGTTCCACGTGCATTGCCAACTCATGCATAGCCAGCTCATTCTCATTATACCACCACCAACACCACCACATTTCTTCATCATCTTTCATCATTATCTCTCTCTCTCTCTCTCTCTCTCTCTCTCTGAGTTTAATCTGTCCATTCAAGAGTTAACCAAACGAATACCTTTTTCAGAACCCACAAACGTTATTCAATTCCTTTGTATTGTTTTGCTCTCTCTCTCTCTCTCTCTCTCTCTCTCTATGTTTCCACATCTCCTAACTTTTTAATGCTTGTGGGTTAAGTCATATACCTTAATACT
Organism: Arbutus unedo; assembly: GCA_014822125.1. Lineage (NCBI taxonomy): Eukaryota > Viridiplantae > Streptophyta > Magnoliopsida > Ericales > Ericaceae > Arbutus > Arbutus unedo. Next base: position 36,977 of record JABCMJ010023784.1, on the reverse strand, counting down.
CGTCTGTGCATACTTTAGTTAAAGACCAATTAGAGGTTGTTGACTTCATCATCGGATTCTCTCAGTTGGAAAATTTATGCATCATTGAAACATACATGCTTACCAGATACAAAATGAATAGATCGATGCCTTGCTATGGATATCAGTTGTGGATGAACATGTATACGTACATATGCATGCATCCCAGTTTACATGTACGAATCTATATGTTGCTACATGTTAATGATGAAGTACTACCCACTTAAATTATTATAGAAAAATACTAATTACCGCCTAATAATATACAAAAAGTGCATTCATATTTGTAAAATATGCAGATATTTGTAAAATGTATATTAATGTTAGTGTTTTTTTAGCATTATATGTATATTATTTGTCGCCTAATGAGCTATGCCTACCAAGACCCGTTATATATATATTGCGTTGTAGCTACCTAACACTAACTACCCATGTACAATTTTTCAGGTACTCTCCATACTCACCAGATTACACCTATCCAACGGTTTGTACACTAACTCTGCTTCTCCCCAACTTGTCATCTCACATGAAATATTTTAATTTGTTTACGGTCACCAACTTTAATTCACCTATTATCATCATATCATATGACTGACGACGTACATGTGTGCCTATTTGTTTACTAGTATTGCTTTTGCTCCCATAAGAAAATGCTACCTCACTTTGAAACCCTAAAATTTGTAACCTCTTTAGGAAAAATATATAAAAAAAAAAAACCCTCCAGAACAGGCTTGAACTTTTCCTCCAGAAATTCGTTGAGTAATGCCAAAAGAAATATAATTAATTTGTTTTCTTATGAAATGAAATATAATTAGTTTTGTCATAAAACATTCCAAAAATAAATCCACGCAATAATTTTTCCTAGAAGATAAAGGTGTAAAATAACCCGGAGTGACTTTTATCTTTTGAGTCAAATCCCCCAGCTGTAGTACGGAAGGGAAAGAGCATCTTTCATTCACCTTACAAGTACGTACAATTAAATATTCGGGACTAAATATTCCTTCCAACAGTGTTTTTGAATCATAGATATCTGCTAACTGAACTGGAGTGTACTCACCATTCATGCACATTTTAATTTTGTAGTAGTAACTACTAACTACCCATGCATGCATGCATACATACATAGATACACACACACATATATATATATCTGTGTGTGTGTAGAGAGAGAGAGAGAGAGAGAGAGAGAGAGAGAGAGAGAAATTAGATGTGGAGGTAGTTGGTGACAAAATTAAAGAGAGACAGATATAGTAGGTAGTACTAAAATCACAGCTGTCTTTGCCTTGTCTTTATCGTAACATCGTCTTCCACTGCTTTCTTTATGCTTACAACCATTTTAATTCACTCGATACTTAGCCACATGCACTTGCTATTATTTCATTCTCCCTTATCTGCTCAGACTTTGCTACCTGTCTTATGATAATAACTCATACTAGAATCATTTATATTCCCTCCCACTATATACTTTTACTTGTTTTTTTTCTTTTTCGAAAACTTCTCTCTTTTGGACAAGTGATCATTTTTCTTTATTTTTAGGGGTCAAATTGACATCTTTGTAGTAGTTTAACTTACTAACAAAAGAAATTCAAATAGAAGAAAGATTCCTAATGCATCTTTGGACTGTTCTGTTTTTTTTTTTTTTTGGTTCAGAGTTACTATAGCGTGTATGGAGGAGCTGCTTCCCAGTATCCAGTTTACAGCGGCGGAGCCGGTGGGATGATGACGAGCGCAGCAGCAGCAGCCGCCGCGGCTGCCGCATTCTACCCCTATCTGAATTACTTTGGTGAATCTGGAAGTACCGCAGCTGGGCAGGGATATGGCGGTGTCCAGTACCCACAGCAGCAGCACCCCCACCACCTCTTCCAGTATTCTGCTGCCCTCAATTCTACTGGGGGCTACCCACATCACTATGCTGCTGCTCCTATATCCCTTGCATCCACTCCTCCTCTGCAATCAGGTAAACACCGTGCTTTTTAGTTTATGGGTATATTTTACTGCTAATATTAATGTTCTTTTCCCCATGTATATGAGTCCGGAACGAATACTGTGTGAGACCCTGATAACAGTACTCTATACATACATATATATATATATATATATATTTGTGTGTGTGTGTGTGTGTGTGTGTTTGTATATTTAACTAGTAGTGCTTGGGAATACTATTGTTAATGAAGTTACTAACATCTTTGACAGTTTGTTTTGCTGTGCCACAGGCGTGACCATGGCTCTCCACGCACCCATTCCCCATCGTTAAAGAGATTCAGAATTTGATCCCCCTGCAGCCTACTTCGTCACTCATGCTATATATAAATACATATATATAGCTCCTCCACGTACAAGGATCTCAAAGACCTTTGGCCTAACCATGGTTCTCTCTCTCCTCTCTCTATCTCTCTCCCCCCTTCTCTTTCTCTGTCTCATGGAGGTCCACATTTGTGCATTACCCACACATGGAAGCTCCTCATAGGGGCAAAATGTTTGGAAAAGTTTTTATCTCTTCCACGTTGCTTCTCTTGTTAAGGAAAAGGCTCCTTCAAGAGAACCACAAAGCATGTGCATGCATGTTACCAATTTGAAGCTCTGTACAAAACAGCTAAGTTGGTCTCACATCTCTATACCCTCTCACTAACATTGGCCTTTGGAAAGGCTAATAAACAAATCAGAGCACACAAGTTAGCCCCCCTGGAAGGGGCTTACTGGTCAAAAATGTAAATTTCGCTGCAATACGAACAACAACAGGTGCTTCAACTTCACGATTGTTGATTTTGACTGCCTTGTCGAGATCCCTCCAACTTTAGGTAAACCACCTCTTGATTTAGTGGCCAATTTTAGTATATCTTGGGCATTTGGGATGCCCACTTCTTTCTTCTTCTTCTTTTTTTTTTTTTTTTTTGTACCTTTAGGTTTTTCTCGACATTCGTTAACCGGCCCCTAGTCTTAGGATTTTTGAACTGTGACTGGTAATGTCTATTTAAAAGCTTTACCCGATTTCACTTCTCACATAATCTGTGTCTAACTCACTAATTAACCATCTTTCCCTCAGGGTAAGGGAAGGTGATCTCTCATTTGTAAATTCATTAATTGGGGCCTAAACTTTGGGAGTTTTGGCCCCCACTCTAGCTATTGTAGTTTTGTTGCATTTAGCTTTTACCATATTTTTTCTCTTTGAAAGAGCTCCATTAACGGCTATGGAGCTCCATTGCATAAGGAGGTAAACCAAGGAAGATATTTTGGAACTCTTGGCTTCGTCTCCTCTAACCCCACCCCCACATCAACCATGGTTAGGACTCAGGTGATCCTCATCTCTCTCTCTCTCTCTCTCTCTCTCTCCAACTGTTACTCTGAGATGGAACTTGAAACTCTCTATTATGTATAAGGCCTACCTATGGTATGGACTTTGGATTGTAACTAAGGATCTATGCTACTTACAAGAAGACTCGTTAATTCTCCAACCTTTGCATATGGGATTGAGAATGAAAATCTACTGTTATTATTTTGCCTAGTAACTTTAGATACAGCTGATTTGCATGTGCGTGTGCGTGTGCATGCATCGATTCAATCGTGAAGCTCTGTTTTTGCCCTTGCACAATGAACCTAAGTTGTCAAACGATTCAATCATGATATTTTTGCGACAAGTCGCAACTCATTTAAACTACAAGAGCTGAATGAATTAACAACTACAACAAAAATCCTACTTTATTTCTTTCTATTGCCCTGCATCTCTTATGGTTGGTTTCTTGCCGTCCCCCTTGTCTTGAGCTCCTTTCTGTGAAATACTGTGCCTAGTAATTAAAGCAAGCAACACGAAATACAAACATATACGGGGAAACCAATGGAGATCTTCAATCGATTCGCTTTGATCACACAAGCACGAGCCCAACCTAAGATCTCACCAGAGGCTCACTAAATATTGTCGACGCAAACGAAAGTCATGACCAAAGTAGATAAGATGATGCCGAAACCTAGAATGAGGTCCTCGAACATAGATTTATGGAAATCCCTCTACGTTCAAATGCCATAGGCACTCCAAAATACGTCTAACTTTTTTTATGGTTATTTTGTCAGGCTACAATACGGACGTTATTACCATATCAAAGTCTACCATATCATCGAGACACAAAAACTAAAACCAGCAAATTCTTAGAGCATCTCCAAGCACCAAGGACCTAAATTTTGTTGCAAGATCAAATTGAACATCGAGACCTTTAAAATAAGGGGTTCGGATTATCAAATGAGACCGTGAAAACTTTCTCCTCGCCTAGCGTCGCGTGAGGGAGAAAAATGTTACAATATGTCAAATGTTTCAGAGGACCAGCTTTGGCAACAACAATTAAGTTTCATCTGAAACAAAAAAAGAACCGATCAAATCTACTGGCTTTAGGCTCAATACGTACAGACGCAGAATCTCACCGTTCAAGTTTCATATATACAAGCAATCTCCTGTTAGTAGGAAATCAGAGTTGCTACCAAACAGTCTGTCTGGTTATTACAACGGTTGATCAAACATCCCTTACCTTAAGCCTCACTTCCGAGTGGGAACTGAGTGACTTCTTTGGGCTTGATGGAGAAGTGCTCAGCTTGCGAACAAGTTGGGTACTATGTGGCTTCTTGGGACTTGATGGAGCAGTGCTGAACTTGTGAACAAGGATCTTACAACACGGCAAAAACAATAGATGCAGCATACCCAAGATAAAGGGTGCTGCGACAAGCCAACCCAACAACTGCAAAGATTGTCAAGTTCAGTTTTCAACACAAACAAGCAAGAGAAAACTTCCAAATATTTGGGCAATTTTATGCATACATCTGAAAAGGCTATTCCTCAGTCCTTCCAACTAAACAAACGCATAAGTCAAAAGAAGTCATGTGATTTAAGTGGTGCTTATGATGAAGAACGGCTGGCTACTTGGGACCACAACAACAGGTAGGGTCTTACAAGATTAGCAAAACTGTGCAAAGATGCAACAAAAAAAAAAAAAAATAGTCCTTGTCCGTTATAAGACGTTATAAGATACATGATCCTTGTTCAAGAACTAAGGTGTGTGTTTCTAAAATACAAGTGGAGAAAGGTATTGTTTCCCTCCCAAGTCTGCCAGAGGTGGCCACAAACGACCAGCTTAGCAAGGTCCAATTATAACCCCACTGCCAGCCTTGTAGAAGCAGAATCACCGAGTATATGCTAATAATTAACTCAGAAAGAAATTTACTGCAGAATAGAGTCTAATAGAATTTTCCCTACAATCAGGTGTGATGGACAGGGTCTATAAATTTCAGATTCTACAGATGGATATATACCTTAGGGTTCACAGGCTGATCTTGGATATGGATGTTGAAGATTTAGAAGATTATTTTTTTCATGAAATCAAACAGGAAAAATAGAGAGGTTACATGATTCTTTGAACAATGGGCAAAACTCAATGTTTAGTGCTTAGAATGTCAGGATAAGTAGGTAGGGAATTAGGATCAAAGATCTAGGGAATAAATAAGAAAGAAAGATGAGTGACAAAAAGTAACACATGATGGTGTAAATCCCGACTAGATCATTCACTACTAATCACCACAGAATCACACAATCTGAGCTTTTAATATCAATACTCATAAGTTTCTTACTACATTACCCCAACAATGGATGCCTGTAGGTTCATGACAATCCACGAGGACAATGTGACACTAAAAATTTTAGGATTCCCTAGAAACCCTGTAAAGCTTGAAAAGAACAAATTTAGATAAAAAGAAATACAAATAGCCAACACCTGAAACTATTCTAGCTACCCACTATACCAAGATGCTCTACTAACTACCACTCTACCAGTATTAACCGAGAACCACAAGCATTGCAGCTATATTCTATGGTCATAAGCAACACAATGCAACCACAAAGTGATCGCAACTAAGATGGCCAACGTATTGCTAACAACCACATGCAGGACTTAGCCATTATGCATTTGACGCGGGCCTAGCCGGCCAAACGCCCAACTCTGGCTCATTTGAGTTTCAGAGTTTGCAAATAGTCCAATCAGTAAAGTTGGACAGCTGGTGGACAAACTTGCCAAGCTTGTGGACAAATAAACCCAGCCATAAAATATGCTAGACTCTGTAGATCTTTAGCCCTGTAGGCGATTGTCTAAAGTGCATCTCTACAGTGAAGGAAAACCTAGTGCATAATGGTTCGCATTGTGCTTACAAATCTGTAAGTACTTGCAAATTCCAAAAAGTCGCCAGAATAAGGAGCAATGCGGCTTTTTGAAGGTTTCTACCACAAGTAGCATAAGCACTTTGCAAATAACAAGAGAATATTGTAAACTACCAATTGGTTGCTGTGCTTAAAATGCAAAGCATAACCAGAGAAGAGAGCTTCACTATCCACCACTAAAGCTTACGATGGTTCCTACTGCATAGCATGCCCCAATCTCTCCAAATATTTGCAAACCTACTTGTTAGCTGCTAGGTTTAGTCTATGTAAACCCTAACCAACCTAAGTTGTTAGGGCTCATTAGGTTAACCCTAATCTCGTTAGTTTATTATAAATAAACACACCACCACTCTAAATAATTGTGGGTTTTTCCTCCTAACATGGTATCAGAGCTGTGTTAAAAAGGAAAAAAAACAAAACCCTAAATCTATTCCGCGTGCCGCCACCGGTTATGCATTGAACTTACCTGCAACGGCGCTCCTTTACTGCCATCCTTGGCGCCCTAGGCTCTCCGCTTTAGATCTGCTGCCGCTGCCCCTCTCCTCTGTCGCCGCCGCCACTTTCTTCTGCCATCGCCGTCGTCCCCTTTTCCCTCTGCTGTTGCCGCCGACACTCCTGCACCCTCCGGCCTTCGCTGCTGCTACATCTCCAAATCTGGACCTTTTGTCGCCCGCCGCCGCCGCCGCCGCCCCAGCCTACTGTTGCCACCTCCCTAGTTCTGTTACTTCCCCCTTTTGGTTGCTGCTTCTATACTCTACTTCTGTAGGGTATTGGGGTAATCTGTAAGGCTGTTGTCTCCCTCCTGCCTACCTGCCTGCTCTGGCAATTATGCCTACTTGATTTGTTTTCATTGCTGCTCCATGGTTGCTACTCTAGTCTTGTTGATTGGATGTTCTGATCTGGTGACCGGTGGTTCGTTAGGCTGATATAATTGTTGAGGGCAAGATCTGTCTTATCCTCTATTATCTCGTAGTCATGTTTACTACTGATTCTTCGCCACCATCGCCATCTGCTCCGTCTGCGCAGCCTGTGGTGGCTTGCGAGCCAGCCCGGTTTCATGTCTTTTCCTCATCCACTCGACTGGTGGAAACCAAGCTTACTGGCCCATTCACTTATGTTTTATGGTGAAAGAAGGTCTTGAAGTCTCTTCAGGACATGGATCTGGATTCATATCTGACGAAGAGTGCTCCTCCTAAGACTTCTTCTCAGTACCATTCTTGGCTTCGTGATGATGCCCGACTATTTACTTTACTGTTGAACTCCATGTATGAGTTTGCTGAGATATTGGTCTCCAATGCTGATACTATGAGGGAGATTTGGCAATCCTTAGTCGATACCTACTCCACCGCCAATGATCTGTCCCACCTGTTTGATGTGATGAAGGGTTTCTTCCAACTCACGCATGAGGGGAAAACTCTTCAGGAGCACTTTGCTAGGTTCAAGACTCTTGCTGATGAGTATGACCGTTTGCTCCCATTTACTTTTGACCTGACGGTATTTCGTTGCCAGCGTGATCAAATTATGATAGTTCTCTATTTAGCTAGCCGTGATGGTGATGACTGTGAGGCTGCCCGGTCCCAGATACTTGCAGGGGTGGATATTCCATCTCTCCCAAAAGCCTTTCGTTATGTGAGTCGATCAACGAGTCACTCTGAGTCTCGTGCTGTGTCCACTGAATTAATTAATCGGGTTGCTTGTTTTTCTTCCCTTGGTGGTGCCCGTGGAGGTCATTGGGGCCGAGGCGGGTGCTCTGGTGGTCGTGATGGGTATAAAGAAACTCGCACCTGTCATCATTGTGGCGTTACTGGCCACATTCGTCCGCATTGTCCCCAGTTGGGCTCTAAGCCCTTTCCTATGGCACATGTTAGCACTGCACCGGCTTCTTCTTCCGAGGGCCCCACGGTACATTTGTCTAATACTGAGTATGCCCACTACACTCCGTCCCCTGTGGCTTCTTCTCCTGTTATTGGTACATTTATTACAGGTAACTCCACTGCCTGCATGGTGACTCCTCGCGCTTGGGTTATTGACTCTAGTGCTTCTGATCATATGATTGGGACTACAGGTACTCTTTCCGCGTATTCTTCTTTTGCTAGGTCTCGGCAGGTTACCGTGACCAATGGTTCTTTTCTTGATATCCGCAGTTGTGGTATCGCTACACCCTCTTCATTGTTGACTTTGTAGAATGCGTTACATATTCCTACCTCTCCTTTTAACCTACTGTCTATTAGTCGAGTTACTAAAAATTTAAACCGCACGGTAACATTTTCCCATAATCATTGTGTTTTTTAGGATCTTGTGACAAATCAGACTATCAGTAAAAGAAATGTTACATGGGGTCTTTATGTGCTTGATCAGACGGTTGCCTGCTCCGGCTCTCTTCTTTTGCCTATGATGCTCATTGTCGTTTGGGTCATTCTTCTTTAGCTAGTTTACAGACTTTGTGTTCTGAATTTAAATCTATTTCCCATTTATCTTGTAAGTCTTGTCATTCAGCCAAACACCACCGTGTGTCTTATCCACCCGTAATAATAAAATAAGTTTCATTCCTTTTGCTCTTGTGCATACTGATGTGTGGGGGCCATGTGTTGTTCCTCCTCCCTTAGGTTACCGCTATTTTGTGACTTTTGTGGATGTTTATTTTCGCTTTACTTACATTTATCTATTGCGTGCTCGTTCCGAAGTGTTTTCTATTTGGAGCTCTTTTTTCTCTGAGGTTCGCACCCAGTTTGGTCATACAGTTCGTACTCTTTGTAGCGATAATGGTCAAGAGTACATCCCCAGTTGGTTTGAGGAGCATTCGCACAATGCAGTTGTTCACCAGACTTTTTGACCGAACACTCCCCAACAAAACGGGATTGCTGAGTGCAAGTATCGTCATCTTCTGGACACTGCTTGTGCTCTCCTGTTTGTCACCAGTGTTCCCAAACACTTTTGGGGTGATGCTGTGCTCACAGCCTGCTATCTCACCAACCGCTTACCTTCCTTCGTACTTGGTGGTGTCACCCCCTCGTCTGTTATCTTTCTTACTCTCACCCCATATAACATTCCTCTTCGCCTGTTTAGGTGTGTCTATTATATTCGTGATACTCGTCCTGGTCTGTCCAAATTGGATCCTTGCTCCCTCAAATGTGTCTTCATCGAGTACTCCAAAATCCAGAAGGGACACCAGTGTTTCTTCTCACAGCTACGTCGGTATATTACCTCTCGGGATGTGGCCTTTATCGAGACTAAGTCCTTCTACCCCATCACCCGTGTCTCTAAGTCTT
>JABCMJ010023784.1:0-22500 GCA_014822125.1 Arbutus unedo | reverse complement strand
TATTCAATGTACTGCATCACACCTATCTCACAACAAGTGATATTCGAATTCTATGAAATTAGAGCTAACTTGGCTTGGCTACTCACTTACTTGTCCATTGGTCTCCACATACAACTATGGGGAATGGGGGTAATAACATGTTAGTAGGCTGTAAAAGTTAAGAACTTGAGTAACATGGGATAATAAACCATGGACCACCAACAAGTATCCGAGTTTCCTTGGGATTAAAATTAACCTGTATTTGCATTGTCTTCGAAGATCCACATAGAAAATGGGTAAATAACTAAGTCATACTTTTCCTTCTCAAGGACCATTGAGTCCTATAAAAGTTTGTGAGGAAATAAAAGTCTTGCATTAGAAATTTTGCCCAACAAACTTCTACATAATGAAAGAGTGTGTGTGTGATTGGGGGGGGGGGGTTGGGTGTGGTGGGGGTTGGGGTGGTGTGGTGTTTGCGGCGTTGGTGTGGTTCTCCAATCTCTATTAATATGCATATGCTTCCCATATAATATTAAGCGCTCAACAGCTAATTCTCAGGTTGTAGTTTTCTAGTAAAGGTTGATTAATGAAATCTAATTGTCAAATCAGCTAACGAACTAATGAACCCCCGGTGATTACATACTTCTAGCTGGTTCAACCATTGATTTTATAGGCAGGCTGCAACTGATAAAAACACAACTGCTACTCCACTGTTTAGGGTAGTCACATGCAAAGTCTTCGGGTAGAATACCAATTGTTATAGCTCTTTTCTAATCAGTCCATTGACATAGTCATGTTCATCCTCTTTTGGCCCTGTTTAACCATTCTCTTTCAACTTGAGTCCCTGTGAATTTCCCCAGACATATCAACAAAGTCATAAATAACACTTGCCTATGCTCTCAATAACGGGATCTTTCATGTGTTCACACGAGTTCAGTTATCTTTCTTAAGACTTTTGGACTTGCTCAGGTAGTACCCTATTGTATCTTAAGTCTACTAAATGTCTAGACAAGCACACTGATTCTTTCATAAGAAATTAAAATCCTTCGTTTCTTTTAAGTTCAAAAACGAGATGTGCAGAATTATACAACTTCTAACTCCATTTTTTTGTTTTTTTTTTCTGTTGTGTATATATCATTACCCATTTTTCATTGTGGGTATGTGTTTAAGGCAGGAGAGACATTTTTCTAAGTGCTACCCATAGAACTCGCAATTGAAAATCAAGAACCCAACATACCACAAATAGGAAATACTCCCAAACTGATGCCAAGAGCAGCAGAGAAGGCCAATTGCTTCGGCTCTGCACCCCTAATAAAATAGACAATAAGAAAATTGGTAGCACTCAATAATTCATCATAACAACAAAAACAGAACCGCAATTAAATTTATATCATTTTGAGATATTAGAATGACATAGCAGCACGAGATTTTGAAATTTATGAACTAATCTATAAGGGAAGTCAAAGGGGAATAACCAAATAGATATTCGAAAGTACAGTTAAAAGGTTCAATAAATCACTTTCAAATCTGAACAGCATTTCAGTTATGGCTTACACAAGCAAAAAAATAGACTCCGTTAATAACGAATTGTCGAAAGCAACTATTCGTGGTTATATCCATTATATATAGAAGTAATATGCAGAGAGAGTACAAGAGTACCTGCGGAGGATTTGGAGAAAGGGATCAACGATCTTTCTGTGAAACCATGGACCCATTCCAAGTCCAATCCTTGTGAGCATATTTGGCATTATTACTGTGGATGGTTTCGATACAGATACAAGTTGGGGATTCGACGAATTTGTATACAAAGCAAATGGATATATATATATATATATATATATATATATAAATGTGTGGGTGTGTTTTAAATAGGAGTAAATTCAAGAATTTATTAGGGATGCGGGAGGGTGGTGATTGATGGCAAGGACCACTCTATAATTTGTGGTGGATCAACGGAAATGGTTTTGCTGATATTGCAGGCTGCTGCTGCTATGAATAACCCAGTAATTACCTATCTGTTCTAACCCAAAAAAATTGAAACTTTATCGGATTCTTTAGCTTAACTGATTGCTTATTTCTTCTTCTTTGCTTTGCTAATGTCCAAACCGACGCACATTGCTTTCAGATTACGTTTATTCGGATCATATACGTGAACAAAATGATGGAAAACGACAGTGGTTTCTATTTGTATCAATTTGGTCCATGTACTTCCAATTGTACCAATTACGCTCTTAATTTTCAACAATATTACTTGTTTGGTTCAATTGATTACATCTTGCAAAATTGGGAGGATTTCAAAGAGAAATTGGTCCAATTACTCAAGCCACCACCATGGTCAACAAAGTGGTCCAATAGAGGGAGGGGAAAGGTTTTGATACGAAATTTGACCACATAATAGTTGATAGGCAAAATTACCGAAGTTTTTAAAGAGTGTTTAGTGTTTGAAAATGACCAAAGGAATACACTTCTGCTCAAAATTACCGAATAGTTGCACATCACCCTCAACTTTGGATAATTATAAGCGTAGATCCTACTTAAAATCTCTGCCCTGTGTGTGTGTGTGTGTGTGTGTGAGAGAGAGAGAGAGAGAGAGAGAGGGGCTAGGGGTGGAGGTGAGGTCTGAGAAGTAGAGAGAGAGAGGGGCTAGGGGTGGAGGTGAGGTCTGAGAAGGAGAGCGGTGAGAAAAAAAGAGGAGGGATAAGAAGATAGATTTAAAGAGTACTAAGGTATTATCATCTTTTTCATTTGCATATTAAGTAATGCTATTAACACATTACGTTGTACATCAAATTTATATAATATTCATTCATTTGAACACATATCAAAATTCATTTAACTAATTTTTATATTTTGCCCTATAATGATATGCACGTAAACATGATTTACAACTTGATGAATTAGTACATTTATTCTTGCAAATTTAGTGTCTTTCACACACTGATAGTATGAATAAAAAACTTGACGGTACACGTTAATCCCTGTAACGCATGGGGATTATATGCTTAAGATTAAATATCAAGGAATAAACAGCACCCGTTCAATACCACGGGTAGAATGAACATTTAAAAAAAAATATTTTGAATAGCTACTTTTTTTTGATAACTTGTATATGTAAAATATACGTACACATGTACAAAACAAAGCTTTCATTTGCAGCACCAAACCCTTATGCAAGCACAAATGAAAGATATCGTTAGCTTGTTAAGTCTCATAAACAAGCTAGAACTCAACTCAAGCTTAGACCAACTTGGTTCGTCAAATTTTCATTCGGCTCAAACTCACTAAAAACTTTATGAGTATTTTTCTACAGAAGTGGAGGGTAACATAAAAACAAATATGTGACCTAAGTTACAAGAGAGCATTACTTTCACACCGAAGTCATTCCCCTTTGCATAATCAGCGGCCTAAGTTAACACAAAGATGTCTCCACATCGCATACGGTCTTGGTACTTGAGGAGGGATAAACCATAGGGAAAAAATTGATAAGCAAAGTGCATGATAGTTTGGTTAAATTTGATATACACAGTCGAAAGATTATTTTAAACTGCATCAGTTTAAGTACAAAAAACAGCTTGAGAGAGATTTGAGAACTTTATCGTATTCGCCCATATTAAAGAAATACAAAGCCGCTGCACGAGAACAGTCTGCCATTGTTTTCTGCACATGCTCAATCAAGACGTTCCATCTGCAAAGGAAGATGAAGGTGGTTTATTTACCACCATGAAGAATTTGCACCAAGCTCAACACGACTAACAAAGAAAACTACAGCATGGTATATAAGATGAAGATTTGGAAATAAATGGTTTAGATATACTAAACATAATTTAAACCAATGAAATTCGTGACAAAATATGTTTTTCACCTTTTCAATTGCAAAAAATAAAACTAAAAGGAAATTTAACTGCAGAATGCAACTCGGGAAACCAAGAGGCGAGGAATTCAGCTGCACAATTACCTTCCAAAGACCATCATTCAGATAATGCATGTTATCTACACCAATTCCCTTGTTGATTGCCTTTCTGCAATAAACAATGAAATATTTGCACAAGTTCATTGGGTATTGAAGCATAGACGATGATATATTTGCGCACAAGTTTATTGGGTATTGAAGCACATAATAGGTTAACGATCTTTTTTTATGTTGATTAAAATCTCTAGTACTCCTTATGTTACCTTTTGTCAAAAGCAACAACGGAAAGACTAATATGTGGCTCCTAGTAGAATATAGTAATTAGAGATGCATACAATTGGTCCGGTTCAAGTGGCTTCTTTGCAAGCCTTCCAGTAAAGAAAGCCTATAAGCCAACCCCTTCTTCAAAGCACCTGCATATCTTATACAGGTTCAAAGCATTGCAGTTCTTCGCATTCTAATCACCATGTAATTAACTACACGCTTCACTTTATATTTGTATGATCTTTGTCCTTAATTACTATATTTTCAAAGTTAACCATTTCAAATTTCTCTCGTTCTTCATTGTCTACTGAAACAGACCAAATATTGCTCCGTCAAAGTTAACCATTTCAAATTTCTCTCGTTCTTCATTGTCTACTGAAACAGACCAAATATTACTCTGCGGAGCTTACTGTTTATGTGTACTACATGGACTCAAGAAGGAATCAGAAGCAACTACAAAAGTAATAATCACTAGTTTTGGTCCCTACAATACAAATGTTTTATCGTAATTACGGCTGCCGTGGAAGGGCTTTTAGAAGTCACCTGTTCATTAGGCTGACAATTCACTTTTTGATGTAGTCTTCTTCATTCCTAATGTTGATCCAACGTATTAAATAAAAGGAAGAGGTTTTAGCAGTGATTCCACTGAAACAGGTATATCCCGCTTCCATTTCCTTATAAAGAATCACTTTTGTTTTTTTATTATTCTACAGTGACGTAAGCTATAATACTAAATTCTTTATAACTTGTCTAATACAAAAGGTTGAAGGTTTATGCTTATGCTAATGCTAGTAGTAACACAATGAAGCATGAAACTTTTGGTGCATATCAGATCAACATGGGCAGGATCAATTGATCAATACGTGTCTCGGGAGTCGATGGCTAACCGCCGTCTCCTTGTCACACATTTAGCGTATTTTCTATGGATTGTTCTTTTGAGTAAAGTAAGTTAAACATTTCATGTGTTGCAAGACTTGCATTTTCATGTTCAGTTGTTTTTTCTTTGGACCAAGTATAACTTCAGAAAATTTTGCGCTTGTCGTTTAGGTGACTCAATCAAGCGCTTTTTGCTGCAGGTTATTTTCATACGAGAGTCAGACGCAATTTGTTTTGGGTACTTTTTCCTTCCTGCTATGTTATTGGGTTGCAGGTTTTGTGGAGGTTATTTAGCTGGATGCTTTGCCTTTTTTTCTTATTCTTCCTTGTATTCTCTACTTGATTCACGTCGGGTTCTTAACCAATTGATTGATCTTCGCCTTGCTTTCTTTTTCCCCTTTTTTCCCCTTTCAAAACTGAACTAATTGATTTATCAGACTTACAAGATCGCTTGAATTTTAATTTTTACGCATTTTATAAGTAATATTAGGTAATTGTTGACATGATAAGTTAGTGGAATAAAGTTGCAATTTCTTCAATTTTATTTGAGCCCTGAACATGGCTCGATTACATATTTTCGAGTTTATTTGAGCCGAGCTCAAGCTCCACAAATGATGGACTAACCTTGAGTTTGATTTTCTAAGCTCGATTGCAGGTCGAGCTCCTAACCAATCTTAAGTGAGCTGAGCTCAAACAGTCTAGGGCTCGACTAGACTCAGCTAATTTGAAGTCCTAGCCGTTGTGTCCTCTGGTGAACAATAGGTAAAATCTATCCAGCTAGTTTTTTAGGTTCCAATTGTTCTCTTACTCCTGTTATTTTTCCTAAACCCTAAAAGTGCCACACTTTGTTTATACAATGATGACATCCAGCCCTGACAAAATATGCTCATTCGTGTGCTAGGAAGAAAATTAAAATGATGTCCAGAGAAAAAGATGAGAGGATATGTGTAAAACAGAGAACCAGTCAATTACTAATGAACTATGATCACAACTTACATATCTTTTGCCGACATTTTGGTAAAACCAATAGCGAGAGCATGCTGCTTTCCTTCAGCCATTATAGCCTGGGAGAATTTAGGGTTACAAATCAGGGTATTAAGTGATAAAAATATAATTCATCTCATACTTCATTTTGAGACACAAAACATGAAAAAACTGCAAATAGCTTAAAACAATAAAAGCTCCAAAACTCCATAAAGATGCTACTCTGTGCAATAATTAATTTGAATTAACAACGGAAAATTCGAACTCTAGAGTAAATAATAGGGCAATGATTACAACCGTACCACAGGAGTTTCTTCAGCCACATCCTCATCCAAGGCACCACCAGGAGAAGTAAGACCAGGACACATTATGTTAGCTCCAGCGAGGACAAATTTGATTGCACCCCTGTCTACTTGTAGTTTTTTCATTACATTAGGATCTGTAGATGAGAGAAACCAGGATAGAGTTGTTCAATCATCATAGGGTAGGAATTAAAAATAGATCTCATCTCCTGAAAACAGCGACAATAATGTGGAACACTGCATCTCATTAGTTCTAATAGCAAAAGCTCCAGCATATACTTATACAATTGTTAAAGGGATACAAAAAGGGACATGGACCAAAATATCTTCTACTGCTTGGCCGGAAATTGGAATACATAGAACTAGTGAATCTATGATTTTGATTTTTGGTCAGTCATACGTTTATAGTGCGATATGTCCATGCCAACATGCTCCAATTGATTTCATTGTTTCCTCGACCCTATTTAACCTCCAACTCTTGGGTCAAATTGTAAGGGATTGGGGAATCACACCCACACTCCGTGGAACAGTACTAGAGAGAAAATTTCACTCTATTGATAATAATAAGTAACAAAATTCTTGGAGGAGAAGGAACAAGGATCCTCAACTCCACTCCCTCACTTTGACTCACTAGTTCTCTAAAAATCCTGACAAAATCACCTTATGCTCGAAATGTGATGAAAGTCATGAAACAGATTATGGTGCGATCAGCTTCTCAAGGAAACATCCCAAACTCTAAAAGTTGCATTCGATAGGTTACACATTCTATGATACAATGAATGGGCCCGAGGGGGAGCTGGGATCGTCGACGTATGGAATTGTATGGTCAAGGATTCTTAACATGTATCCTAGGTCCTACAAGCTCAATGTCTAGAGTTTGGATAGTGTTTTGGATGTTTTCAGTGTGTTACAAAGTTTCATGGCAAGTTACTCGGTACACCCCAAGGCACCGCTCAGGATGTACCAATCTCATATTAGGCACTTATTCATGCTCACAGAGGAGTGTCACCCTAACAGTGGATTCGTTCCCACATATTCTATACCCACGCCCATAATTAAAATCCTGTTACACACAACTCAGCAGATACATTTATCTGTCCATGGATATGGGTTTCTAGCAAACATATTTTCTCGCTTTAATTGGCCATACGAGATTAAGTTAGGACCCTACAAGAGTGCATCATTTCAAAGGAAAAAAATTGTGACCATCAATGTTACTCTCAAGAAAGGCCATTCATGCTTCAAAATCATGGTAAAAAGAGATAATAAATCAAAGTGAAGCAAAGAAATACTTTACATTGATGAAGAAGTCGTAGAGTAGGCATATAAGGTCCATCGCGTATATTGAAAAACAAAGGCACGTTGTTGACCAAGACCAGATTCAGATGGTTTTGACTGAAAAGAGAGGGAAACAAGAGCTTGTCAAAGAAACGCTCCCGTGTATATACTATTTATTCAGAGGAAACAAAGACGGAAGGATACCATTTCGCTACAATAAGAGGGGACTTCTTTGGAAGCAGCTCATCTATCACCGGTTCAAGTCCTGGGTACTGCAGCAAACAAAAATTCTTATCAAGCAGTTGTAAACGAATTCAATAAATAAATAGTCATACTTATCAGGACCGAAAGAGTTAGGGAAAAGGATAAGCCACTAAAAATAGAAAACCTCTTCTGCAATACTCTGTCGAATTTTGCGCTGCACTGATGCTTTGACTTGATTTTGTGCAGATACCTCTTCAGAGGAGAACCTACCAAATATCTAGTTTTTCAAAATGGGGAAACATGATTTGCATAACGAGTAAAGCCGAGGGAAAAGTTCACTATGAGGATAAAAATCTGGAGAAAAACAGAGCAGTGGTGCGAGTAGTTTGAGTTGCTGACAAAACTTAGCTCACACTGGAATCCTGACATAGAAAATTCTCCTACCATAAGAGTGGCAATACCTAATTAAACATGATCTCGAAGATTCCTCGCCAAGAATACGATTTCAACACTTTCACATACCGAGACATATGAAAAGACAGATTCAAGACAAAATTGGCCCTCCAAAATTGGCCTTCTTGCAGCAAGAAGCTCAATTAACTACATTTTGTTTCATAGGTAACTCCCTTAACACCAAAAAATTGCGAAAACTAGCCAACTAATTAGCACATCTTTAGTCTACCTACACTCGAAATGCATTTCACAGTGAAAGGATGTGATGAAAATTCAGTGTGGCACTTGACAAGATGTATACAAAAAAGGAAAGACCACAAGGATGAAAAATCCTGCTACCAAAAGAAGGAAATAGTTCGCACATCATAGTCCCTGTGAATCATGGCCAAGAAAAACATTTGGTAGGACAGATATCATCACACAACTACCACAACAATCAGTGTTCTGCTGCACCACTCCATTTTTAAAATCAGACAGAATAAAGAGAAGCTCCAAATTATGAGGCCTTCGCAAGTCCATGCCATGCTTCCCCAACGACAGCCTCCCTCCCATCCATAGACCCGACCAAGGCAAACATATGTGTGTGTGTGTGTGTTAGAGAGGAGGTCTGTAACATATTTGCGAATGGTAAATAGCAAAAAGAAGAGTCATTTTAGACCGGTGTATATATTGTAGACCTCCTTAAGGTTCATACATATATATATATATATATGTATATATATATATATATATATGTATATATATATATGCTTCTAAGATACTTGGAAAAGAGTAAATAGCAAAAAGAAGAGTCATTCCCGGAGCAAGTAAAGCCAGTTGGCAATACTGCTAAGGCTTGAATCTTAGCAGCAGGTAGCTCTTAAAGTGTTGCCGCTACTTAGTTAGGAGCCCGCTCCCAAATAAGGAGTTTGACAGGAGCCTGCTCCCAGAGAGATGGGAGCATGTTCCTAACAAAGGTGGGAGCTTTTGTGCAATCCTTGTACAGGAAAACAGGGATTTCTCTAGCCTAAGTCATGATATCTTGAAAATAAAATCACATTGTAACACTAGATCATTTCCTAATACATATAAATATCAGCGTGTGTGCGTGTCTAGGATACTTGGAAATGAGTAAATAGCAAAAAATAGTCATTTTCGGGGAGAGTAAAGCCAGTTATCAATACTGCTGCGGTTTAAATAGATAGTTTGATTATATATACGTCTTTGTGGAGAAGTCAAGCAAGGATGCCTTTCCTCTGCACTGGATGTGCTTTTGCTTTTCATTTTGTTCCACAAAATTTCTGGTTTATTAATTTGTTTCATTTTTGTTGCTGGGTTTGGACAATTCCCAACAAGGATGCAATATATATAATTTTTTAAAGAAAAAATGTGCTAACTACCGCTCTACCAAATGGATATGTTCTTATATATAATTGATCGGAATTTGAGATTACAGATAACGAACAACATCACGAGCATCAGATGGTTTAACCTAAGAACACTTGTAGTTCTAACAATACCTTTCATAAAACAGAAATCGATCCGTAGAAAACACAGGAAGCAAAAGGAAAAAAGAAGCATTGCCGAGGTAACAACAAAAAAATACAACACTTCAACAACCCGGAAACTGCTACGAACACATGAACGTGGAGTGTCTGAGAGAGAGAGAGAGAGAGAGAGAGAGCGCTCACTTCTTGAACATCTTCTTCCACGGTGAAAGGCAGAGAACCAGGGAGGCTTTCGCTGATTCGAAGCTAAATCCTTGATTTATTTTTCTAGGTTTTTAGTTAACGGAGTGAGCAACCGCACGACAATGCTGAATTATCAAGGGAATCAGAAACATATAATGATAAGAATTTAAAATTTCCAAAAAAAACTAAGTACAAAATTATCTTTTCTATTTTTAATAAACATTTTGAGACTTTTAATTTTATTTTTTTATTTTTTAAATTTTTAAAAAAAAATTTCAACATAAATAATTTATTTATAAAATTTAACGTGAAAAAAATAAAAATAAAAATAAAAATAGTAATATTATTACTAAAAATTTTAGAACGAAAAAACCGGAAAGATGTGTTTGTGTTACCTTAAGGTCACTGATTATGTAAAAAGAGAACAATTTTGGTGTGAAATGCTCTCTTGTAACTTAAGGCACATATTTATATTTTGTTTCTCTTGACTTTTATAAAAAAAATACTTACAAGACCATAATGTCTACCTACTTGCCGTAATTATGTAAATGAGCCGAGTGAAATTTAGGCATGCTCAGACTTGACTTACAAAAACTTTAGTGACCTTGAACTGAATTAAATTTTGATGAGCTTTTAGATCCCATAAGTGTTGTGCTCAAAGTCAGATATGGTTTTGCACTAGAATTAAACAGATTTTCTAGATACGAAACAGATTCAAGTACGCTGTAATGGCTCATGGCTCATGTTCGGATCACAACAGATCCATTCTGGATGACTAAATCCCACCCCTTGACAATCCTACAACAGTAAGCTTTGAAGCTTTGCTTTATCAGCTACAAGCACACAGATAGTTCCACAACACTTCAAATGCTATCTTAACATAACCCTATATTGAGGCATTTTGCCAGTATTTTTAGATTAATCGAACCACATACAACTATATTTTGTATTCGACTGCTGAAAATAATAGGACGAGACAGAAATTTTCATCCTTTTATGAGCCTGGGGTTTCAACTCTGAGTCCTCATTGTGACGAAAGAGAAACCTTCCTCAAGGCATTGTGTTTCAATGTTCTGCATTAGTTGTTGAAGAAAAGTGGGGTTGCTTGTAACTACAGCATCGACGTGCTCATACACCATTCTCTTCATGGAGACTGAATCGTCTACTGTCCAAGCATAGACCTTCTTATTTCTCCTGTAACGCAATTCAAAATGTTAAGCATGGAACCACATATAGGTATTATATAGGCATACACAAATACATTCACATGTACCATACATGGAAATAGGCAGAGAAACATGAACTCAACAAACAAAACAAAAAGTCTTGAAAAAAAAAGTTGCAAAGTACTACGGCTTCCCCTAGTGGGAGTGTTATGCATGGCGCATACATCAATCATCCACTATGTGCTTAATGCTGCATAGTCTAATTTCTACGACCTGAAAATTATTTTCTTGTCATGTTAGTGTGCATGCATCATTCACGTAATTAGCACATATCAGAATTACATCAAAAAAAAAAAAGCAGTGAATCGTGAGAGCAGAAATATTCACTTTAACATTATCAAACATAAACACAATCTCATGCACACATTTTTTTCCCCCAACAGAAACGCATTATAAGGTCGGGAAAGCTTTTCAAATCAACTACAATTTTAAAACCAAACTTGATCAGAAGACTCCTAGAAATGAGATTCTGGCATGTGATACATATCAGTAAGAATAAGCCCAATCAGATTCCTACCCGTGAAGTATTTTCACAAGCTTCTCATCAATTAAAGGGTAGTAGACACCAACAACACCAGCACCTCTCATTCTCAACAAGTTACTTCTAGCCCCAGTAGATGGGTCTTTCATGACAATGTACCCCACCTGCAAAGGCAATGCACTACATAGACAAATATGAAATTTAACTCAAAAACTCTGCGTCAACACCTTGGACACCATGGCCTGATTTTGATGCAAGGATTTTCACCAAAATAAAATCAACTTCAGCAAGTAATACGACCCAAGAAGAATGAGGATTATATCCCTTGATTCGTCACGACAATCAAGAATGTCTTTTACCCAATAGGATGGCTCTAAGATCGTCAAGAATCAGCTGAAGGTGATAATATACATATCATCTCTCTTGCACTGAATCATACAAACTAAATTACACTTTCATTTTTTGGTAGACAAACTGAACTACATTTCTTGCACAATCAACTAATCAACCAAAACTAGGCAAACACATACAGATCTCAAACTATGTTTCTACCACAAAAAGTCTAATGAATCAAAATAGTTTATTGTGAGAGAGAAGAACAAGAAGAAAAAGAGAACAATGATATGGTTCTTACCGTAACGTCCGGTGACAGCTTTATAACATCCCTTGCTAAATTGTCATTTTTAGCCCAAACAAGACAATTCTTACATTTTGTTCTCTCAACCTGAATATTTTTAAATATGAAGCCAAATAGATACCTCAGAAGTAGGTAGCAACACTGGAAATGAATATCATGAATTTAGTAGCTACAATGAAAGGATACCTAGCAAACTATCAACCTCATGAATCCTGGAAAATAAACTTACGACGGAAAGAATATCCTTGGCAAGACCTTTATCGAATGATGGTGGCCCAACTTTAGCATCCAGAATTACCTGTTTGACGGAACTTGATATCAACTGAAGAACATCCAGTGAAATCAGTCAGAAAACAAAATTTCAAAAGCCTAAACAAAAACAAGTAAACACAACACAAGCAGATACAGAGATTGATGTCGTGAAATTTGTGTCAAACCAAACCTTGTGCAACCATGGTATTGGATTCGAATGATGAAATAATTAAACTCAATTCTGAACATACCTTCAATGCATCTTCAAGAGTAGGGATGGTTTGATCATGAAACTCCGATGAGAATTGATTAATGGAATCCAATTCTTTAATCTGCAGCCACAAAGTATAATATAATCTTGCTTAACATTTTTCACATCCTAATAACTCAAGAGTGCTGGTAGAAAGAAGAACATTTACAAATTTTCTGAACAACTTTAACAAGAAGTATTTCCTTCATATGTAGGAAGATAAAATAAGAACGTTTCTTTAACCAATTAACAAAATAAAATTTTGTTGTTTTTCTTATGTTGTAGATTCTTCCAATTTCCAATTTTCATATAACCTTGCAATTTTTCCTTATCTATTCTCTAGAGTTGTCCTATACTTGGTCTCCATTGTGATTTAGGTTGCTCAATTTACCAGACAGAAGTATGAACAATAAGATAGATCCCTTTCCAAATATTTTCTCCGTGTAAACCCTCGCATTCCCACACCTTAACTTGGAATGGTTTACATTTACCATTTTAAATTTTTCACCGAGGCTCTGTGATGATTACGATATTTGGCTTGTGCATGAACAAAAGGTTTTTGATGTTGCGTCTAAAGTCAGAGCTAGCAGCTCCCCTACAATTCCAGCATACAATCTTCATTTGGAAGGGATCATCAAAATTTAGAATAGTAGACTAAACCATGGTTGGACAAAGCACGGGTAGGAGCTGAGGCGGAAGCTGGAGCAGGGGCTGAGTTGGAAGCTGGAGCAGGGCAAATAGAAGAGTCTAACATTATGAGTGCTTACAAGAGCATTTGTACATTCTTTTAAAAAAAATTGAAATCTAAGAAACAATGAAACAATGAAACAAGACAACTACTTCTCAAGATAGGAGAACAAAAAACTTAGATGGCCGTACAAGACAGGTATGGGTAAGCCAAAAATTTAACCTGTTTCATGCTCAAGTACCCAACCTTGGCAGTATTGTTCCCAGATATCCGCTGCAAATCCCTGCCTGTGTCATATGATAATCAAATCTCCAAAGAGCTTCAACGATGAAATAAATGAAGGCAGTTAAGGATAAAAATAATCCAATTTGACTATGCAGTAATTAATTTTGAATAACTTTGAGTTTCATTATCTAGCAAACGAAGTTTTTAAGAGAAATTTTCTTGGAGACAAGCAAACAAGTTCATTTCCAAAAAGAGTCACCATTTAGTTTCTCCTTTGAACATTTCCAGATAAAATTTCCAAGAACCCAACAAACGTAAAAGCTAATGTAACAGGCCTATTCACAAGTTTGACAATATAATCCAAGATTCCTTGATATGGTTGGTAAAGGCAGTGATCTAAAAATCGGATTAATCGGCCGATTAATCGGTAATCGGTTGGTCACCTAAGCGACTACACCCAAATCGCTGAGGAAAATCGGTTGGTCACCTAGTCGGAGTCTAATCGGCAACTAATCGGCCAATCGGCAACTAATCAGCTAATCACCGACTAATCGGACCTTTGATTAGTCGGCTGATAGGAAAATGAAAATCGACAATTAAAATGACTTAGTATAGATTCAGTATTACTAGGTTATAAGGATTGTTACAGAACTTATAGAGCTACAGTTCTCTCGATGTCGCGTCTGTCTGTCTCGATGTCCCCTCTCTCTCTCTCTCTCTCTCTCTAATACTCTCATTACACTTTACAGTTTATAGATATATATGTATTATAGAATATCATTGTTATATTATAGCTTATATCAGTATAATGGTGTATTATATCATAATAACCTTGAACTTTGTAGAAATATTTATTACAAAAAGGAAAAAACCTGACTAATCTTCCTAGGCCGATTAATCCCCGATTACTAAACCTAGGCGCTAGAAGGTCCCCCACCACCCGACTAGCGCCTAACGATTTTTAGAACATTGGGTAAAGGCATTGCATAAGGAGGAGGAAATATTATCCATCAGTGTAGTATTCAAGCAAAGAAATAGCAAGAAGCAAGCAAGCTAGCAGCAAATAGCTATCGACTTGGGATCATGCATCTACTCATTGAGGTATAATAACAATTATATTTAAGCGAATTGGAGGTTTTTTCCATCTTTTACAAGAGATGCAGAGTAACTGATATCAGACAATTGTAAATTATAATGACCATATTAATTTGATAGATCAAGGTTTTTCGTGAAGTGAACCAATAATTGGTAATGGATAATGGTAAATTCTCCTAAAGAGACATGAAAGGTAAATCTTTGGCACAAAGATGATCTACCTGTCATGGAGTGCAAATAGAACTCCATCTGAAGAACGAGAAACATCAATCTCCATGCAGTCCACATGAGAATGGAGAGCCACATGGTATGCGGTCATCTGTCATAAAAAATGAAACAATTACAAAACCCAAATCTATTTAGTACACAAACATGGAAGTAGTAAATTAGGTCATTTAGGAAAAAATTTTAAACTGCATAATGGAGCAGTTTTTGATCAATTGCAATGGATCAGTTGAATAAAATAGACGGCCGAGGACTTCACTGATTTAAGTATATTGAAAAATGCTCATATTGCGGGAGGTAATTTCAACCAATGTGGTTCCTTGGCATAGGTTGTCGTGATCGCCCGCGGGTTATGTATGGGTGAAGTTATATAAGTATGGAATCTTTTTAATAGTAGCGAGAATTAGACGTCAAATAATTTAGTAATTTGACTGGTTTCCTTTTTTCCTAGTCTCAGTAGGCTTAGAAACGTTTCTAATCTTTGTAAAGCAATGTAATGCTTTCAGTTCAATAGATTCAGTTTACAAAGAACTATTTCCAAAAATGTATGCTTCTTCTTAGATTGTGATGCAAATGGACCCGAGGTGTAATGCCTGAAGCCACTACGAGTGATTCCTCTCGCTATCTTCGTCTTCTATTCATTTTTCGTCTCTATTATTTTCTTTCTAATCCACATCATCATTTAAAAAATTTAATAACCCAGAATATCTCCACTCCTACATAACTTTTCATATCAGAGCAAGGTTTTGTTAGTTTGATCTTACCCAGTGAGAGACCCTTTGCGCCACAATATGCCTTGCATGATAGGATGGAATTTCCGGATTATGAAGTAATAATCCAATAGCGCTCTCTCATTGGCCTTCTTCATTGAGGATTTTTTAACTATAATGACATGACTGGTGATCGATGAATGAGATTTGCTAACATGAACTATGTTGATTTGGCACAATTTCGGAGACATGGTTTTGAAGGCGACATACAAAGATTGGGACTGCCATTAAAAACCATATGGCAAGGTATGAAAGCTAAACTTCAAGAAGTATATTGGTGGCTATTCTGGCATGTTAAAGTACCCTATTGACAACTTTCTATGCTGATCCTAGATCCACTTTGCACTTGGAGGAGGCTAACTTGCAGCACGAGTCCTCTAAGGCTCTAATAAACCAACAAAAATCATGGATGCCATTAAGCATCAAGTTCTAGGCCTTTCAATCGAGTAGTGGAGTAAAAAATGAAGATCAAGCCAAGGTTACGAATAGCCAGGTTAACGAGATTAAAAAGGCTATCATTGACAACTCAAAAGCACTTCAACAAACTCCGCATGTTACTCAAGAAGGGGCTAAAGTTCAAAGCAAGAAATCAGATGTTGCAAAAGGTTAGGGACTGAGGAACTATAGCAACCAACTGCAGGTCCTGAGCCAAAAAGACCTTTGGAGTTTGACACTGTTGAAGACTCTTCTAATGTGAAGACAACAAAAACATCTAATAAGGCCCACCTGTGCTTGACACCAAGCAAGCTATAGGTCTTACAAGAGTCTCAATTGCTTAACTACCCAGGACATGATACAAATCTGGATTACAACTCCAAAAACAATGACAAAGTCCTCATTTCATTCAAGAGGATGGCAAGGTTGAATTGCATTTGTGTCGTGATATTTTGTTTAAGGAAGTGAGAATATGGAATCCAAGATTGGACATATTCAACTCAAGCAAAACCAGGGAATTGGAACGCCAAAAGATCGTAGAGCACTTCTTAAAAGAGAAACGGGAAGTGAAACAAAGCGTGTGGAAATAGTTGAAAGGGGCATTTATGCTAATCAAAAATTATACTGAAAGAATAGTCTTTCACAAATAAAGAGGGTCCCTTATACTTCAACAATACCTCTTTACGATCCATTGACGTCTAAATGGATTGAAACCTGTGCTAGAGAGTCTACTGGAAAGATGACTGAGGAAAAAACATGAATATTCTATGAAGTATTGTTAAGTGATGATTGAGCGATCTTCATCACAACAAAGAATTAAGTTCCAATCTCAACCATCTACAATAACCTCGACTAGAAATCAGCCTAATCTACAAGGTAAGGGAAGAATCTCAATAGTGATACTTGGTAACAGGACACATGCTTGTCTACAAACACAAGACAAGTTGGTAGGCTTTTACCATCCTGAGAAATCTAACTAAAATTTGGAAAGAAACAGGAAGAGGTTGAAGATGATCCACAGTTCAAGCTAGCTAAATTAAACCAACCCAAAGTAAGCCAATATGATAAGGTAACTGCTAAACTGGGAATGAAACGAGCAAGGAAGCATACAGTGTTTGGAAAGGCCTTGCTGGAGTCACCACCATGAGCACATACTAGAGGAGGATTATTCAGCCAACCGCATGTTCTAAATTGCATCTGCAAAAATTTATTGAATAAGAAAGCTCCATTGCTAGTGGAAAACTTCAAGTAAGTTGACTGCAAGACTATAACAAGAGGTACATTGTCATTTCATCACTAGGCAAAATATTGTAGATTATTGCCAGTGCATACTTCGTAATGTCAATCTATGAACGAATGTTTTCACACTACTACAATCGAAGCATGATTGATAATCGAACTAGAAATCTAAGAGAGTTTTCTGGAAAAGAGTTCACGCAACTATTCCAAGCGTGTCAATCGTACAATTCAAAATCTCATCACATCCAATATTAAGCAACTTTCATTCACCATGCACCAAGATATGACAAGGAGAAAGGAAAAACTTTTATCTCTGCCTAATAATAGCATCTCCAATCGATAATGAACCAAAATTGGCTCTCATGAATATTTGGCAACAAAATATCCTTCCAAAATAGCGAATTACAAAAGAAATAGATCATCTAAGCATTAAAATCCAATGCAAACAAGAAAAACAGAAATTGATGCATTAGGCATAACCATACCAACTAGGGAATCCCTGAGGTGCCTACACTGTGAAGAGAACTAAAAGACAAAATAAAGCAGAAAAATGAAAATATAAAAACAAAACCTTTTTAGATGTGATTATATTCGCGAACGTACATACAGTTTCATAGATGGAAATATAGAGAGAAGAAGAAGAAACCTGATGAAAGCGCCTGAGTTTGAAGTGGAAGAAAATGGGAGGGAGGATCGCAATGACGGCGAGGATTATCAAAAGCAGACGAAAGGCTTTCCGAGAAGTGAAACCTCTGAGATTTTGATGTCGCCCCCAAAACCCATGTCTCTGTTGGCTCCTTCCCAGTCTTGCGATCGCCATTTTCAAACAAGCGTTTACAATCTAACCAACTTTTACCCTGTAGATATGCGGTTCGGTTCAAGTCCGGGTCACAATACTCGTCTTTACAACAACTTAAATAAATTATTTATTTAATATTTTATAACTTTTTCATAATTTTGCGACAATTATTTAACGTTCTCTTGTGCATTCAACAAGAAAAATAGACTCCAATTAAAAAAAACAGATAAGATGTCAATAAAGCCATTAAAAAGATAGGAAAATAATATTTTTTATTTGATTAAAAAAACACAGATTAAAAAAATTTATACACACATTTAAGTGCATAAATTTGAATTCAAATGTATCCGAAATTATTTTATGCACGAAATAATAAAAATTTCATACGCATATATGATGATTCTAAATATATTTGTATTTGAATATGTGTCCTTAAATTGTGTGCGTAATCCTCCTCCTTTGAAAAAATCAACCCCTTCTTTTGAGTCGAATCCTATTAGGCTATTTCACCTATAAATACTTAGAAGTAGGGCTGCTTATAATTTCGTAGTCTCCTCAACTAGCTACGTAGCCCATTTCCTTTTTTGCTTTACTTTTCAAATTCTCCTCCTCCTCCAACTCCTCCTCTAATTTTTTGGGCGACGACTTTGAAAGTAGACTGCAAATGAGTGTGTCAAGTCGAATTTTAACATGTTTAGGGAAAAGGATAAGCCACTAAAAATAAAAAACCTCGTCTGCAATACTCTGTCGAATTTTGTGCTGCACCGATGCTTTGACTTAATTTTGTTCAGATACCTCCTCAGAGGAGAACCTACCAAATATCTAGTTTTTCAAAATGGGGAAACATGATGTGCATAACAAGTAAAGATGTAAAGCCGAGGGAAAAATGCATTCTGAGGATAAAAATCTGGAGAAAAACAGAGTGACAAACTTAGCTCACACTGGAATCCTAACATAGAAAATTCTTCTACAATAAGAGTGGCAATATCCTAATTAAACATGATCTCGAAGATTCCTCACCAACAATACGATTTCAACACTTTCACGTACTGAAACATATATGAAAAAACAGATTCACCACAAAATTGGCCCTCCAAAATTGGCCTTCTTGCAGCAAGAAGCTCAATTAACTCCATTATCATCATTTGTTTCATAGGCAAACTCCCTTAACACCAAAAATTGCAAAAACTAGCCTACTAATTAGCACATCTTCAGTCTACCTACACTCGAAATGCATTTCACAGTGAAAGGATGTGATAAAAATTCAGTGTGGCACTTGACAAGATGTATACAAAAAAAGAAAGACCACAAGGATGAAAAATCCTGCTACCAAAAGAAGGAAATAGTTCGCACATCGTAGTTCCTGTGAATCATGGCAAAGAAAAACATTTGGTAGGACAAATATCATCACACAACTACCACAACAATCAGTGTTCTGCTGCACCACTCCATTTTTAAAAATCAGACAGAACAAAGAGAAGCTCCAAATGATGAGGCCTTCACAAGTCCATGCCATGCTTCCCCAACGACAGCCTCCCTCCCATCCATAGACCCGACCAAGGCAAACATGTGTGTGTGTGTGTGTCTGTGTTAAGGAGGAGGTATGTAACATATTTGCGAATGGTAAATAACAAAAAAAAGAGTCATTTTAGACCGGTGTATATATTGTAGACCTCCTTAACATACATACATATATATATATGCTTCTAAGATACTTGGAAAAGAGTAAACAGCAAAAAGAAGAGTCATTTCCGGAGCAAGTAAAGCCAGTTAGCAATACTGCTAAGGTTTGAATCTTAGTAGCAGGGACCTCCCAAAGTGTTGCCGCTCCTTAGTTAGAAGCCCGCTCCCAGAGAGATGGGAGCATGTTTCTAACGAAGGTGGGAGCTTTTGTGCAATCCTTCTACAGGAAAACAGGGATTTCTCTAGCCTAAGTCATGATATCTTGAAAAGAAAATCACATTGTAACACTGGATCATTTCTTAATACACATAAATATGCGCATGTCTAGGATACTTGGAAACAAGTAAATAGCAAAAAATAGTCATTTTCGGAGCAGTAAAGCCAGTTATCAATACTGCTGCGGTTTAAATAGATAGTTTGATTATATATACGTCTTTGTGGAGAAGTCAAGCAAGGATGCCTTTCCTCTGCACTGGATGTGCTTCTGCTTTTCATTTTGTTCCACAAAATTTCTGGTCTATTAATTTGTTTCATTTCGTTGCTGGGTTTGGACAATTCCCAACAAGGATGCAAATATATATAATTTCTGAAAGAAAAAATGTGCTAACTACCGCTCTACCAAATGGATATGTTCTTATATATACTTGATCGGAATTTGAGATTACAGATAACGAACAACATCACGAGCATCAGATGGTTTAACCTAAGAACACTTGTAGTTCTAACAATACCTTTCATAAAACAGAAATCGATCCGTAGAAAACACAAGAAGCAAAAGGAAAAAAGAAGCATTGCCGAGGTAACAACAAAAAATTACAACACTTCAACAACCCGGAAACTGCTACGAACACATGAAGGTGGAGTGTCTGAGAGAGAGAGAGAGCGCTCACTTCTTGAACATCTTCTTCCACGGTGAAAGGCAGAGAACCAGGGAGGCTTTCGCTGATTCGAAGCTAAATCCTTGATTTATTTTTCTAGGTTTTTAGTTAACGGAGTGAGCAACCACACGACAATGCTGAATTATCAAGGGAATCATAAAAATATAACAATAGAATTTAAAATTTTAAAATAAATTAAGTACAAAATTATCTTTTCTAGTTTTAATAAAAGATTTGAGACTTTTACTTATATTTTTTTAAAATTTTTTGTCAAGATTAATAATTAATTTATAAGATTTAAAGTGAAAAAAACAGAAACAAAAGTAATATTATTACTAAAAATTTTAGAACAAAAGAGATGGAAAGACGTATTTGTGTAAACTCAAGATCACTGATCATGTAAAAAGGAGGAAGATTTTGGTGTGAAATGTTCCCTTATAACTTATTTATATTTTGTTACTCTCGACTGTTGTAAAAAAAAATACTTACAAGAAAATAATGTTTACCTACCTGTCGTAAGGTTGTAAATGAGCTGAGTGAAGTTTTAGCATTCTTAGACTAAAAAAAAATTTAGCGAAATTGAGCTGAACGAAATTTTGATGAGATTTTAGATACCATAGGTGGTGCGCTCTAATTCAGATATGGTTTTGCATTAGAATTAAATAGGTTCTCTAGATACGAATAGAATTTAGGTACGTTATAATAGCGGGTTTTTTGTGAAAGTACAACAAAAATGGAAACAAATTAGCAAAATGCCCCAGTTCAAAAATAATTTGTAAAACTACTTTAGGTATCATGCTGAGACTAAGACCTTTGCCAACTGTGCGCCACGCTGCCAGTCAATGGCCCGTTGTATGGTTTGTGAGACCCGACCTCGAAAAAAATAAAAATAAAAATAAATAAATACAAATATTGTGAGTAATTTAAAAATTCAATTTAATTAAGAAACGAAGACTTTTTAGGTTAGTTAGATAGTTTATTTGATAAATGAGGAGATACCTTCAAGTTATTTTAGGGGTAAATAAAATTGGTTCAAAACATAATCGGAGACTAAGGAGTGGTTCAATAAATTATATTATGAATTAATGGTAACTGAAAATTAACCTCAATATTAATTTAGGGGACAATCGAACGAGGTATGGAGTTCCTAGGATTAAATAAGATTTATAAGTAATAGTAATAACCAAGGAAAATAATAATAATAATAATAATAATAATTACGGAAAATAGTTATAGATATGTATTAGTTTGCCACCTCCTGTTATATTTTGGATAGTCACACATGCCTAACTATGTCACCTAGCTAAGAGTTATCTTGGTCACATCATGTTTGGATTTTTTTTTATACAAATCCTAACAAAACAATACAAGCTGCTCCCATTCCTGGTGTGTTTTGCCGAGAGAGAGAGAGAGAGAGATGAGAAGTGAGAGGAAAGAAAGAAGAAGGTGTTGCGGGAAACCTCAAACATCAACAACAGTAAGAATTCCATCTATATACTTTGAATTTAAATGGTAAACCTTAGGTTATGATTATAGGAGAGTATTGTTAACAATAAGACTGAGTTCTGGAAGTTTTCTTTTGAAAACGGTAGAAAAAAAAACCAACGAAATTCAGTTTTTGGTGACCAAAATCCTATCTGGCAAGAAAATTTCAAGCAGGCGACTGATCTTTTTGCGTTTTGAAGCCTTGATTCGAG